>VOMN01090161.1:0-20015 GCA_014899125.1 Orchestia grillus | reverse complement strand
CAAAGTGTGATACAGATAGTTACAAGCGTATTAATATATAGATTTATCGCTTAGTAGCGACGCAAATAATAATCCGTCATCGCCGCCGAAAGGGCATTAGGGGCGCATTGGGCGGCTATAAATCGTCGCCTCCGGGACGATAGGCGCGTATAAATAAGCAAGTCGGGCTGTGCAACCGAGAAATGACTAACGATGAGGCGGCGAAAAATTCGACTGGAATGCTACGACCACTAGACGTGAATGGTTCGATTAGGAAAATATAAACCGACTTTAATACCCTGAGATGCTGCAATAAATATTGACGATTACTATTCATTTGAAACACCTTCAGAATATCCTCAATTGAAAGTCAATTTGTACGACAAAGTCCGTTAAAAAACGAACAACATTGTACCACCCTTGTGGAGGAATTATGTGCAGTTCAGCACACTCTGAAAGACAAAAGGGTTTAAGCATAAGCAACTTGAAGTGGATTCGTCTTAATGCTATATTCATTACCTTTTCAATACCTTTATTTTTCTATGATATCATTTTTGCTCTCTCCACGTCTCAAAGGCAGGAGTTAATCTTCCATTAATGTGCATACATTGCACTACTTATAATGAGTGTTTCTCGCTAAAATTACTTTCCACGAGCTCTGCAATGCTGTGAGGCAATATTGTCCCAGTGTTCCAGCACAACAGGTGGCCTTGGCAACGGTGAGGCCAGAACGCATGGCAGAAATGCTGACTCATTTATGTAACCACAAACACTGAGCTAAACGCAGTAGTTTGAGTGAACTCATACACACTCATTGAATATGTGAGATTCATTATACATTTGGTCAGAAGTTAGACTTGAGTCTATAATAGGAAAAAAATACAAAAGTGAAACATCGCCTGTGCCCTTGAACAAGAGAACAAATACGCGTTACACACAAAGACACTCGCTTCGATTCCGTGAGAGTCTGAATACTTCAGTGGAATTAAAAACTCACCATCGGTCAATAGCGGACTGTTGCAACCACGAGGCAATGCAGCGCTGGCAGAAGCTGTGCTGGCAGTCTGGCAGCACGGCATAGCAGCTGAAGGAGACGTCGTCGTCTCGCAGGGCGTGCACTCGGAAACAAACGGAACACTCGGGATTGTGAAGGTCGTGGGTGGTATTGCAATAGCTAGTATCTTCCTCTGATGACACTTTCGACTTGAATTCAGCTTCAGCGTCCGGTGTGGAAAGCACATTTTCATCTGTTGAGTTCAACTGAGGGAGGTTTCCAAGCATTTCTCGCTTTTGTCGTCTTCGGATTGTTTTTTCTTTCAGTTCCTGGAAGTCATTGTTTCCCGAAACTCTTTGCTTAAAATCTTCTATGTTGCATGAAACGCAAAAGCAACACTCACTACAAGGTAAATTCACATCTGCACTTGGGTGCAAAGGTGTTCGCTTATCTACAAGATGTTGAGTGTACCGAGCACACTCCGAGCAAACATCCTTGCATTCGGTGAGTTGGGTACCACAGTCTTTATACCAACTCACCTTCGAGCTAGACTGGTCTTCATAGCCAAAAATATCGCGCTCAGTACTGCTGTCGTATGTACATTTATGACGTCTGTCAGTTGCAGCTGTGGAGGAGGTAGAAAAACGACACTCACTCGCTCCGTAGTCTTTGTCTTGGTCACAGACTTCAGGCTCGTGGTTTTGATTTCTAAAGGACATATCACGCGCTGTATCTTGTGTTGCGAGATCTGATCTTTGAAAAGGTTCATTCGGTAATTGAAAAGAATTGTCATGGCAATCAACACTTAATTCGCCGCAATCTGTACTGATCAAATCGTTTTGGTAGTCAAGGAAACAGTCAGGGTCTCCTAAATCATCACAGCCGTACACCAAAGAGTTGAGAGGGTTTTTGCCTCCAGCCAGACGTTCCAGCATCTGGAAAAAGGAAATGAGTTACTTTTCATTCCAAAAGTTTAACGCCAATCAACCAAAAATTTCCAAAACAACGCTAAATTTGTCAGGTGTTTACGTGCGCTAAAATTACTTTTGTCTGAATAAGGTACTATGATATATTCTTTTCATTCTTCAACTTTTTGTGAGATCCATGAAAAATTTCGATCATACAAATACAAATGTTGATACTAACTATAGACAGTCTCGGTTTGAAAAATTTCATACTTCTAAAACAGTTAATTTCCTTATGACAAAAATGGAGGTAATGACTCTTACTTCGCAGCACCTGCAGGCCGACATTGGCTTTGCACCACCTAGAATGACCACGAGTTTTCAAAATCGAATTTTAAAAAGGAGCAATGCCTTGAATCTGGACATCTTTAATAGTGTAGTTGAAAAATTGCACAAGACTGTGTAATTGCGAGAAATTACTGGAAACTGAGAAATTGTATAAAACTGAGAAAGTACGAGAAATTGTGTGAAACTGAAAAATTACGAGAAAATTGCGTGACCGCGAGCAATTGCGTGAAATTACATGAAACTACGTCCAGAAATTTGAGTTCCGAGTAGAGTCTTTTTTTTGGGCGGCCGCATGCTGTGGAAGTAAAATATTTTATTTTTTAAAGCAAAATGAGAACGTTTACATAGGGAATAATTGATAAAATTGCTTAGTGAAAATGTAATATTCTGTTGACTTATTCAATTTATGTTAAAATCTGTAGTATGTTTTATGAGAAACTAGAGAAATAAATGTGCTCAAACCGATCAAATAATAATAAACCATTTTCTTTGAAATAAACAAAAAAACATGCTTATTTATCAGTATTTAGTACATCGCTCCTTACTTTTAACAACACTAACATAATTGCTACATGAGTGAATCAAGTCTTGCATTCACCAACAGATGTTTTCTTCCATTCTTCTTCCAAATTCTCCCACAGTTCTTCGATTTGTTTTGCAGTTTATTTGAATGTCTCAGAATAGATAAAACTTTATTCTTTAAGAATTTCTTATCCACAACAGCATCTACTTTCCTATGTAATCTAACAAGAGTTCGAAAACATACAACTGAAATAATTTCAAAAACTATGTCACTACCTCCTGCGAAGTTACAACACGTCTGTGTATGCACATAGAGAAGAATTTTCGTTTGCAATAACGTGAACAAGCCTCAAACACTCTTTTATAACCATGCTAAATTTTCCAGTCATAACTTTTATGAAGATATTTTCAATGTTCGTTAGTAAGCAGGACATGTGGACAGCACTAGACAAATCAGTTTTAGGATTTTAATCAATTCAAATCAATTATTACCACAAGCTTTACAATAGTTAAAATATATTACAGATATGAATTTCTTAAACTTGTGTTTTATTGGACGGAAAGCTCAATAGTAAAATTAGTTATCACAAGTTTATTATGAACTTTATTGATATAAGACTGTAATCAGTGAGGAACTTGAATTTTATCTTTGCCAACTTTGTAACACAAGGTCGATTGCTTGACAGGACAGAGCGAAGGTCATTCTTAGCTGCTTAATGGTCTTGTCCCGGAACCAGTTTGAATCTGCCAGTTTAGGCATCCTTTGTGCAGCCCTGATGCTGTCCTCGACCGGAGTCTTGCCGACTTGTTGAGAGCTTCTAACTAAGACAAATCTGAACAAGGTCCACTTCAGCACTGATTTTATCACCGACAATACGGCGATGTGAGATGGTGTTGTTCGTGGTCCCACAGCACTGGTACGCTGTTATACTGAAAGCTGAAGGTAATCATCTGAAATGTAACTGTACATTTTATACGACGGTTTGTTCTACGTATATTGTAGTAGAAACTCCTTGCTAATGGCAGACGGTACGGCTCTAAAATACATGTTCTTTAACGTCAAAATTTTGTATACGTGCTATATGAGTTATTTTAAGTGCGAATCAGGACTGATTACTTAGCAGCAAATTCAAGGTAGCGATTTATAAATAACATAAAGCACTAATGGTACACCCAAAATAAATCATTTCACTCACAGAAAACTCAGAAGTCAATCGATCATAAGCCTTTGTCGTTAATTTTTTGACGCTCAAAGTACTGCGGAACGCACACAATTCAGCGTCTACTAAATTTTTAAAAACCAACCTGGAGAGGTGCGATGATCGTTCTCTTCAAAGGAATCATTCTCAGGCGAGTAGAATCCAGAATGCTATGACTGTCGCTCACTGTGACACCCTGATACTTGTGTGTTTTAAACAAACTCTGATGCCTGTAAGTAAAGCAAGAGATTTCATTAGCTAACGATATAAATTCTCCATTTCAAGTTTTAAGGACACATATACAAGCTGTAATTGATCGATAATCATTACTTTTATCTCAAAAGTGATCCGGCATATAATGTGTGCTCCAAACGAAATGTTTCAAACAAACGAGAACTCGACTTAAGAATTCGTCCCTTTCACTCTGACTTCATAAAATATCTTGGTCGATCGAAAGCTTTAACTGATGTGCAGAAAAGGAAGGAGGCTCTAGTCCCAGTGGATGACGTCATCCCTTGGGCGCATTGTATTCACAGAAGTTATATTCATGGACATTCTGCGGCATCCATCTCACATGGACATTCTGCGGCAACCATCTCACATGGACATTCTGCGGCAATCATCTCACATGGACATTCGCGGCAACCATCTCACATGGACATTCAACCTTCTAAGTTCCTTCCGCCTAACCTTATTGAAAAGTAGTTGGTAAGAAAGAATAATTCAAAGTACCGATGGCTGTGAAATAAAGACAAAACAAGTAAAGTAATCTGAATTTCAGCAACTTATAGGTATTTAGCATAAGTCTGGCTACTAGTTTTCATTGATCGTAATCGCTTCTCCTAAATAGAAAGGCTGAATGAATAACATTGCATCTTCTTTACTATTACATGACTGTTGCATCACTTCACGTACACTGCGTGTCCAAAAAAAAACATGTCGCGCACACGTGTATAACATTGAATCATCCATCCCCACCCCCTTGCGGTCACCTGGGTGTTATGTAACACCCTGGGGTTGCATTTGTTGGGCAGGATTAGGGTCTGCGACTCTTTACAGTTACAAAGGGAAGTCACAGGTCCATTTACAAGTTCTTCATGACCACGTTCATCTTTCGTTTGACTTTCATTTTTTTGATGATAGTAAGGGTGTTCCAGGACGATGATACTCGCATTCACAGAGCTAAAGTTGTCCAGGAATGGTTTTGAAACAATTATGTGAATTGTGGCCAATATTATAAATAGAAACCACCCAGAAACTTGTAGAATCAATGACAGGTAGAATGAGAGCTGTAATTCGATCTAATAATGAACCAATTAAGTATAATTAACAAATTTCCAACCGTACGACTTTTTGTTTGGCCATGCAGTACAGCTTTAAAAAAATTATAACCTAGATGAAGCTTTGACGTGAGTGCCATGATGATGATGATAATGATGGTGAGTCAGAAAGAAAGTAAAAGTAAGCCCGCTGCGAGCTAGTGATTGAAAAAGTGATAGTGAAATGATGACAAGGAAGCTAGAAATGGAATTACAGGCGTAGCTCCGCCGTAGAATGGGCTGGTCGCTATGAATGTAAGGCGCTATAGGGTTGTTGTGAACGCATCGACATGTGAACATTGCTCTACGTGTCTAAATTACCTAAGCCCTCAATTATAATTTGAAAACATATTTATTTTGGTCATGTCTTAATGAAAGCACACACCCGCGACAATAACCCAGAACTTAAAGCTAAAGCAACTCACTTCCAAGATAACTGCTTGTGAGTCTGTGCAGTGGTTCTACGAGCATGAGAACTATCCATGAAGTCTCTTCAAAATTTAAAGAATTTATAGTAAATGCAGTTGATGGAATACTTTTATCGATTTGTTGGATGTACTCAGTGGTTATCAATACTTTAAATAATTTTACATTTGTCTATTTCAGGTATCCATTTGATGAAAAAATACATTTTTAAGTGAACTTAATAAATGACTACCTTTTGAGAAAAGGAACAGCGTGCATTGTGTTTTATTGAAGCCAAATCGGTTACAAAGATTCAGCAAAAGTTCATGATTAAGTATGGCAGGTATTCACTCTCACGTCCATCGTCACAGGCACGACGCAAGAAATTTATAAGGACAATGGAGAAGTTGGACAAACATGTAGTGGACTACCACAACATGAGGGAGGCATTGTTCCTCATGTTCTCTTACAGAGTCTACCCTATTTATTACGGACTCGACTTTTTAGGTCGTTTCTCAACGGAATGGTAAGGCTGCTGCATGAGAGACTACATGGTCGTGAGTTTATAAAGAGAACATTTCTCTTACAATGGCTTGTGGGAGTGGTGTCACAATTCCCTGGCCACCTCGCTTACCAAGTATCACTCCCATCGACTTATTTCAACGGACACAAGTACGGGATATAAAAACCTAGAGCAAACGATGGCAGATGCCATTAATGAGGCGTGCGGCAACGGAAACAATCAAAAGCAAGAACCGTCTGATGTGTTTCGCACAACTATAGTAATAGTGCCGGGGTTGGAGAATATTAGATGGGGCGAAAAGAAAATCAATATTTGTTACTGGTTTCGTAATTGTATTCATGGACTTGCCTCTTCACTAAAATGAATCTGTTAAACTGCTCAGAGACTTCATGAACACCCAGTTTGTTATGCAATGCAAGGAAATAAGTAATTCAAGCTAATGTACTTTTTGGCCAAAGCAGCATTCAGTTGCACGAAATAACTCGCGGACTTTGGTCTTCCGGTGACGTCATAAACCAGAACTTCGAACGCCGACAACGGGGCGCCTTCCGAGAACAGCAATAGGTGTGGTTAAACTTTTTTTAACAAACGGGTTTAGTGTATAATTTTCGCCGTAAGGCTCACGCTCCTCACGTACTACACTCGAATAACTCAAAGCACCTAATTTAGTAAAAAATCAAGAAAACTTGTTAAGCCGAAAATAAATTTTTGGTTAGACTTTACTGTCAATTGAAATCATAGTTTCAGATTTGAATGCAAATTATGTCCATCGCATGAGTTTTTTGAGCGTTGATACCTGGGTTTTTTATTATCTACACAGATACTTCCTTCTATAAGTATAAAAATTGTGAGTCCAGCGGGGTCCTCTGAAGTGAACGTACGCAGCACACAAATTTTGAAGGCAGATCTGTGAATTAAAATGACTCAGAGAATTTTTCATGGAAGCCTGACAATTTTATTACCTATGCTTACGCTGAACTAAAATTTTAAATTCTTTGACTCAGTCGTGAAGAAGCAGCGGCTACTTTAGGAAATTGCTGCTACAGGCCTTGCAACACGTTAGAGATGCTTGAAAATATCCAGTAAGGGTAAAATTCATAGTAAAAATTACTAAAATATCAATTTAAATCTATTTAGGAAGGTGAAAGGACAGCTGAAAGCGGAAGCTTAATTCTAGTTCACCGTATAGCGTCGGAACATTTTACCATCAAATACCTTCATAGTCGGATGTTACCAAAAATGTAATGCATGTAAATGCTCTATCGGGTCTATTATCATGGAGCGTAGTTAAATGGATGTTAACACACTCATTAGTCGTTACAAACTTCGGCAGCAATGAAACCTAACTTCGGTGTATATAGCCAGGTAAACTTTCAAAAATAGGCTCCATAACTTCGGGGTATACAGCCAGGTAAACTTTCAAAAATAGGCTCCGTAACTTTGGGGTATACAGCCAGGTAACCTTTCATAAATAGGCTCCGAAACCGATACCGAAGATGAACCGTTGACAACCGTAGCGCGGAGAGCATTGCTCTGCATCCTCACAGATGTGAGAGAAAGTCGCCGACGCGTACACTCTCCGAGAGTAAAAAAAAAATCACCGAATGACTTCTGGCCTTTTCTATGTGCACGGGTAGCCGAGAACTTTCAATATTACTGTGGTAAACTAGGAGCTGTGTTCTCACAATGCTTCCAAACAAATTAAACTATGAAACATATGTTTTATTCGTGGCGATTAAGTGTATTTCCTGCCTCAGTATATAATAAAGCAATAGAAACTACCCATTACACCTAAGAAAATTCGCCTTTTCCTCATGCTTGTATTATATTTATTACTGGTATATTGAAAATAGGCCAAATTGAAAATAAAATGACTAGACTACAAGGGTAAAGTTCTTGCTATAAAATTATTTTTCTGATTTTGTTTGGATACAAAGGAATTGCAATTTATGATGTTAAATTCAAGAACAGGTCAAAAATTAAATTTCGTCCCAGTATGGCGTTGCTTTTGCTTATCAGAGGCAAACTTTGAAATCCTGTTGAAAAGTGAAATCATTTAAAAATAAATCATTAAACTTAGCTCTGCACAACGTGCTGCTCAAATGATTTACTTTATTGACGACTAAATAGACAGAATGTGTAAAAATTTAACAGCCGGAACCTACAAAAAGAAAGAGTTGAAGAAATTTGCTTAAGATAAAAAAACAACGAAATCAAATACGGAAATTCGTGCGACATATTTGTGCAGTAAATTACTCGGATTTCTAGTCGTGCTGAGCTCTTTGGAGTCATTTGAGACTCACTAGAGGGTGCTTCCTCCAGCACTTTCACGAGGAACTAGAAAACTGTTTTTCTGCAGCCAACGTGCATAGAAGGTAAGTGAAGGGCGCGCTGGTGGTGCGTGCAGCTCGGAACTGACTTCTCATCTCCGCAAACGAATGCAATGTGCGGTGCATCCGACGCCCTCAAAAAAAGTGAAGGTAGGTCTAGGTGAAAGGAATGACTGAAGTACCTTAGAGCTCAGTTGTTTGGTCGCGTCCCTCTTTTCACAACCAGACCGTTTAAGTGAAATGCATTTACCAGAGGTGTTTTGATTCCAAACAATTTCTTTGCCTCTGAAATAGTTTCTATGAGCTGAATTAAATCCCTCTTTACCTTAGTTTATGTCTAGAGGTGAGCGCAATTTTTACAGCCAAATTGTTGAAGAATTCATATTTTTCATTGAGCGGCACCACTACGCAGTCATAATGAACAAAAGTCCACTATAAAGCCATGAGTCACGTTGCCATGCTAGCGTGCTAAAACAAACGTGCTTTGTATCCGGCATAACAGCTGCTGGTCAGCGCTGCTCAAGGTAATCGCGAGAGAGGCGTGCTTGTTTGCTTGCCTTGGTCTCTGCACTTGTACGTTTGTGAAATATACAGCGGAAATGGCAAGGGATCTGTGATATTAGGACAGATCGAGCGAAGTCTTCCTTAGCGGGGCTGTACTTCTAATAAAGTAGGTGCCATTCTCATCGCGAAGATTACCATGAAAGAGTGCATTATCTCTCTACTAAACGCATGCATTCGAGCCATCATCCAACCAAAATCACCACGCCAATTCCTATGCAAAAATAATACAGCCCTTGCTGCACTGGAATCAAAACGTTACGTATCAAGGCTTTTTCGAAACCAGTGCAGAATCAAACGTATAATAATGATTATAGTTTTTACATCAAGTAATAATTTATATGAAAATGAGGAGTAAATTCTGAAAAGTAGAAACGAGTGATCATTCACCTCAACTTTCATTATAGTTATATCCTGAAAAAATATTTTTTGTTAAATTTCCTAGGTTAAGACCAATCACAGTCTTAAGTTAAATGCATCGTAAATATCGCGCTTGGATGCGCTCTTATATGTTCCTGTAAAAGAATTTCGAACGGATTTTATAAAACCCTTGATGGATCGTAGCTACCGTTCTCAATTTCATCTTCCTTATACCCCTCGGAGGTGTCGGGATCGCCTAGAGACCCTCGTTGCAGGGCATAAACAACAAGGACTTTGAGATGATGATGATGCGATTTTGTGACAAATCTGGCTTTTCTGAGTGGGGCCGTAATTTTTTCTACCCATAAGAGTTGTTGAGCTTTAATAATGGAAAACTTTGATCAATATTCAAATTTTTCGATTTTGAAAAACATTTATCAGTTGTGTGAGAATACATATCGCTGCAGCATATTCTTAGATACGACAATACACCGTATATTCTGAAGTTGTAGCCTATTACGCAGAAAATAAATTTCCCCGTAAGTAACTACAGCTATCATTAGAGTTCGGCCTTGTGTGTGCCCAGGATGGAAAAGCAACGCCTTTTCCGTGTGGTTGTTGTTTATTATCGAGCGTGATGCTGTGGTTGTTCACTGTAACGCGATCCATCTTCGTTTTCCAGAGTAAGCGTTTCCGTTAGTGTGCCCCTTGCTTTTGCACTGGCCCGAGTTGGCTTATTTTCTCATTTATAACAGTAATAACCAGTGACATTCCAGGATTGTTGGTGACCGCAGGTTTTTCGTACCGCCGCTCGATTGGGTTATAACTTCGTATTTGGCTCGACAATAGCTAACTCAAATCGCACAAACATCATTCGATTTAATGATATTCACCTTATTTGTTGCTTGCTGGGTTGGGTGGTTCTCTGAATGCGCTTCAGTAAAAAAATAAAGACATCAAGTCTGCTGACCATTCTAGAAGGATATGATCAAATAAACTATTCCGACTAGCGCATAAATGAAAAATGATTCTATTCCCTATGGCTAATCCTTGTTCGTAAGTATTTACGGCACGTGCATTTAAACTGAATTACACATGCTTTGAACCACAACATTCATTGGATCATATCCACCGGGCAATTTTTGGTTGAAGGTGAAATGAAATATGAATATAGCGTATCTACTACGATCCTTTATAACTTGCTTATAAATTCGTTTGTGGAGACCATCAAATAAACTCTCCTTATGTGTTAGTATTTAGGCTCTAAATATTTGAAAAATTAAGGAAAGGAAAAACGACAGAAGCTAAAGACTACTGTACAAGATTTCTCAGAAACATATACACCACATTCCTAAATATTAATAGTTTATAAAATTTGGAGTCATTTTTTGGTTTCTCAATCTTGTTGAATACGGACATCGTTTTTTTTAAATATTGGAATATTTTTTCTTCGTTTTCAGGCAATAAATTTTTTGTTTCCCGGATGCTTGTACAAAGAAAAGTGAAAATATGCGTTTGTCAAAGCTGACCGACCTCAAGGCTAGCGAATGCTCAACTCATAAACAAGAAAACAAAGATTGTAGCTCAGATTTTAAAATTGCCACTACTTCTCTTATCGTCTCTCTTTTTTCGTATAATCTCGTAGCTCTGATTAATTTTACGCGGTGCTTCTCGTAGCATTGAACGGTAGCTTTTTCAAAACACAAATCCATTTTGGACTGTCTCCCTTAAGTGCAGAGACAAAAAGTTTGAGCTGCGGGAACTCCAGAGGACGTATTCACTAAGTGCCAAATCAAGAGCCCTTGAGAAAACTCAATTTTAAGACCCAAGGCAATGGCTCTGTTGAAAAAAAATTCTCATGAGTTCTCTTAATGCCACGTGCTGCGTCTACCCAACTCTGCTGGAATTGCTCCCGTGTACTGAATGAAATGCTGATATCAAGATGCCAGTTCGAAATGCAAGATAACGGTCTCCGTTGGCTTAAGATTAAGCAAGTTATCACAATGCAAAATTGAACTGAATATTTGATAGCGAGATCTTGTATAATGTGAGAGAAAGTGCACCTATTACAATGCAAAATGAGTTTTTGCAAAAACGTCATACAATGTTGATGTTGTACGCTTCTTCGTAGACATTCTTCTACAGTCAAAGTTTTTTCTGAAAGGCAACAATTTTCTTGCCCAAATGTTTTATCGTCCTGCATTGTGTATTTTCAAGCAATCTTGGAGCAGCGCCCGTCATTTTCGATAGATTAACAATAAGCTTCTGGCATACCTATACCACCTCTCCTCATGATTCAGAAAATATTTTTTACTCTATATCAAATCAACCAAAAATTGAATGTACGTCCCCTAAAGAATATACTCATGTATCACACTGTTCTACAGTGACGACCTACACAGCCTGCAGTATAATCACCTACAAAAAATTTGTGGCAGTGCTGTAGCGTGGGCTGAGGGCGTGGCACGGGGGTGCCAGAGGTATGCACCTGACTCTGGAATACAAAGGAGGCAGCAGACTCACGATGTAACCTTCACGAAACGGGGTTCAGAGCCTAGCTATTTCGCCTAGAGCGTCTGGGTGAGAGATGACGGCGGCGGCAGGATGTTGCTTCGCTGAGCCGGGGCGAGTTGTCGGGTTTTGAGGCGGATGCTCGAGACAGGACGTAGTCACTCCAATCCGGTGAAATGAGGCGCTTCAGAGTGAGAGAGACTTACATTGCGTGACTGGATCAGACTAACGGGTAACAAATAACTTTAGGTGAAAAATTATACTTCATGTATTACGGCACTCTATTATGCATCTCCTGCAGTGAAGTTTAGCACTCAGAAAAATAAGTCAAAAGCAATGATCGCAAAATTAGAAAACAGAAATTTAAAAAATAGAAGAGTACCAGGTCTACAATAATGAGCACAACATGAACAATGAGGAAGCACTCCTTTAAGTTTTTTATAAAAATTACCGTAGAACTGAGTAATGCATGTAAAGAGAAAGACATTTATAAATACTTCCATTCATTATTCAGAAGTTTCTCTCTTTAATATGATAAATTTCAATAAAAAATTTAACGTAAATTTTCTCTACGTGTGACATTGCTAAATTTATTGACGTACATACAGAGTGTCCCAGAAATAACTGACCCTTGCGTTGATGAGTAAATAAGATACCAAATTGTAAGGTACAGAAGTAACTGATCCTTTTAATTTTGATTCCACATTTTAACAGGACGCCTTGCAATTTGGTATCCTATTTACTCATCAACGTAAGAGCCAGTTACTTCTGGAACACCCTGTAGATAGGCCACTTTAACATTGGCATTGATTACGTATGTGATGAGATGATAATTCCTGATTATCCTAAGTCCCTGACGTAGTCGGGTGGCTTCATTTTGTCACCTCTCTAGAGGACCGGCCGAATTCCCTCGTTAGAGAACATTTTGAGTTCACCCACCTTTGACACAAGTGTATTTTTAAATTATTGACATGCGTATCAGGAGATTCACACACTCTTAGCGCGACGCGTGTTCGAAGTTTTGATTAATTTTTCTTAACACAAATGTTCGTTTTAACATGTGCTAAGTTTCATTTTAATCTTTCACCAAATATCATTCTCTGTCAACAACTCCTGTCTAAGTATTCTCCTGTTTTCTGTTACTCCTTCAATTAATTTATTTTTTTCTTGACCCGAAGATGAGCCTCAGCGCATTATTAACTTACGTGACGGTGGAAGAAATGAAAATTTAGATGAAACAATATCCGATCAATAAATCTAATGGAATAGTATTAACATGCAGAAGAATTGGACCTAGCATTCTGCTACTTGTCTATAAAACTGTTTCAGTGTCATTAACTCTAAGGTGTTTGTGTTATGGTAATAAACACAACATTATACCAACTTTCAAACTGTTGCAACAGAAATCATGATTTATATTCCTGTGTGCACCTCTCAATTTAAATGGTTTGCACACTAGGAGTTTATAGCTCTAGTGGCAATGTTAGTTAACGTCGTGCAAGGGCTAGTAAATGTAGCACCGCACAATTCTTATTATGCTACACCTCTACTTTGAACTGTCGCTGCCTCATTGCGTTTAAATTTTTGAAGTATAGACTTTCTACGTTCCCATCCACAACTTCTTAATTTTCAATTTTTTCCTATTATCTGTTGCAATAGTATCATTACTAAGCTGTAGCGATGGTTCGAAATATTTCGGACATCAAAAGACGTAAAACTATTGCTATTTTAATATACCATACGTCTACTTCAAGACATCACTGTTTCATGCTATATAGGTATTTAGTCAAATATTCAACCCAATGTTCTCGGCTTATGGTCTTTGCTTCATATATACCTTTCGATTCTACCGCGTATGACGAAATATTTCACGTATTTGTACGATAATTCAAGTTTTTGACCACTAAAATCACGAAACAGTGAGAGATCATCTACTATATCTTAGAAATAAAAGTCTGTAGTACCAGAGTGATTTGTTTTTTTCACTACAACACTGTATTCCTATTTATTGGAAATGAGATGTACTAAAAAAACGTGCGTCACTTCCGTCGGAATAAATCATTTTTTTCTGTGCTTCAAGTGACACAAGTTTGTTCAGCTCGCATGGTACCGTTGATGGAAGCACTACAGGAAACAAATCCTTTGAAATTTTAACGTATCACAACTCAAATTCAAATTATCGATGTTTAATTCTGTGCAATTCTAAAGAAGTTCAACTCTTTTTTCCCTATTTTGCAGCGTGTCTTTAAACTGTTATTTGATAGTTGTATGAGGTATTTACAAAAAATCATACGTTACTGGTTTATATTTAGCATAACGTGCTAATCACTTCACGCGTAACGACAAGCCAATGAAGTAAGAATTACAACTATAAACTCTCTACGGGATGTCTGCACTTACTTCTAAGGTGGTTGTAGCCTCACTTATTGACAAACTGAATGAAGCAATATTTTGTATGTGACAGATTTCGGTATAAACTATTTCTTCTTCATCTTTCTCGATGAAGGATAGCTCTTTTCCGATTGGAGCTCACTAAGCGCACTACGTCAATGATCGCAACGAATAATTGTGATAGGTCGTATTCGAACAATTTCCGACTTGAAAACGAGTAGCCCTTGTGAGCAACATGATGCAGACATTCATCTACGAGGCTACCACGGACGCTGTTCAGGGAGACATTTGTGTATAGGCGCAAATGGTTTATGCTAGAATGATCTGATATTCTACCAATCACCTTGGAGAGTCTTCTACTCATGTATGTAAAGACTGTAAATTATAATGAAGCCAAGGCGATACTCCGTGTACCAAATACTTTTAAAAACTTTATTTATAACATATTCTCAAAACTTGTGTACTAAAAAGACATTTGAACTTGTTCAAAATTATTTCTTAGTTTTCTTTCCCAATTTTCTAAGAGGCGTTACATTTTTATGCATTCTATTCTTGCTTCGGCTGTGAATTACCCTGTAAATTTTACTTCGTATTCTTGTGTACACTAATTTCAGGATGAGGCGTAACCTCTAACACGGTTCTCTTTGAAACCGCCCCAGAAATAGAAGTAATATTTTTGCACCTCCACTCAATTCATCACTTCAAGTTCTTCACAGGCAAGTTATGTTATTCAAGACTTCGTCGGAGCTATTGCAAATAAAGATGTCCACATCAGCACTGGAGTGCTGTCCGCTTTACACGTCCCTCAACACTGGGAGCAGAGAGCTGCTGGCGCCACCCCCCACTCGCAACCGTCGCCCCATGTAACTGAAGTTACTGAACTTACTGAAGCGCCGACGGCGGGACAGCCTGATCGCCGACAGTCGACTGCCGAGCCGCCGAGTCCGGCCGTCCGACGCTCACTACTCGCTAATCGCTATCTTGCATACTCGTAGACGTGGTTTGGCTCCTACCCTATACTTGCGCGCTGATTTTTGTCGGTCCGCGTGCGCGACGGTTCTGACATGCGCTGCTTCCTTCACTCGGTGTGTTCCTGTTCTTTGCGCCTGTTTCCATGCGACGACAAGTTCTTTCTGAACAGTAATTCTTCTTCCCATGATATCAAATCCCAATTTTCACAAGTGAAGCATGTATGGTCACCATGACATAAGCATGCGTTTAATACTTTCATGAAGGTATCGGTGAAATTTATGTTATGATCCGTTTGTACCCAGAAACCACAGTACTTTTTTTGTAAAATTCGTAATCTACAATTTATTTCTACTATTGACCGTCATAAGCCGATGTATCAACTCTATATTCGACAGCACAAGTTATAGATTTTTACCAGTGTTGCTCTGAGCATTCAGAACGAGTGATGGTGAGTACACGAGTATGTACAGTTGTATTTATAGTCAGAAGCGTGGTCTTTCATTTTTATCAATTTACATCAATCGTTCCATATATATTTCATTAGGAATTGAAAAAGTTTCTATTGTCATATTATTTACTCTTTGATAGCTCCACGTTAAAGCTGAATAAAGCCCTTCCATTTATTAAATATTTCAATTTTTGTCTTGATTTTCTACAGCATTGAAGTGAGGACTGATCGAGAGCCATTGTAGAACTGTAATTTTGCTTCTCTGAAGTCATACTATCGCTAATTTGGGCGTATGTTTGGAGTAATTATTTTGTACAGAGATATAAGCACATCCTAAGATTTTCAAAGATATTTAAAAATTTTATCCGGCATCCTAATGAAGTAGTTACAGATTGCTTCATCTTTCAAAAGTTTCCCATTCTAATCTTATTAATACAATTGAAAATATGATAGAATTCTCAATTTTTATAATATAGCGCCTAGTTTTTTAGGAAGGCAGCCTGTTCTCTCTTTCGCTAAACCTACTTTACGTCTTCATATCCAATACGTAGATCAACTTTTTTCATCACTCTACAGTCGCCGACCTCAGAAGCAATTTCTTTACCTATAAAATTTCGTGAATTACAAGCATCATATTCTTTTGAGGAGTCACACAGGCTTTTTGCTCTTATATGGACCACACTCCAAAGTCAATTGGGTTCAAATCTGGCGAAGAAATTATTTTCACAAAATACTCGTTAAATTCTCCTAATATTAGCCATGAACTTTGTTGGCAGTACTGAATGTCGCTTCATCCTACTAGAGTGTTACATCCTGATTCTCTTTACCCATGAAAATTCTTTTTCTTTGGATATGGCTAAATAAATGCATCGGTTACTTCATGCCCTCTTTGAAACAAGTGAGTGGTAGTTTTTGTCCACGTGATCTCACACCAGCCTACACCATACCAGATGCAGATTTCAACGTCGGGATGATACCCGTTGTTCTTGAGAAGTCGTTACAATATTATGAGCCTAAAATCAGTCATTCTATGAATTTTAGACTACCGAAACGAGAGCGATTTTTAGTCAGTCCGCGAAACAGAGAGCTGCTTGCAATCTCTCTGACACTCAAGAAGGATTCTTCCTCTAGACAATCTCATCGCTCGGGCACGGCCCGATAAGAGTTGTTGGTTCACTTTTTCACAGTGATTCCACTTGAGATTATTCTTCAACACAACGTAGATGGTCATTTGACTCTCGTTCGCCTATTTACCATTTTTCTCGCTCATCTTTGAGCATCTCTTCGAATTCTATTCACGTGATGTTAATGAGCTTTGGCGTCCTCATTGATCGCGGTTGCGTGCTCATACATTTGCGAGGTAGCTCCCAGTATCTGTGAAGCGCTGTATAACCTTAAACTCTAGGTACAGACCCGCTTAAAATAATAACTTTAATATGTTAAAGATTAGAGCAGGTGTCTTACCCTTCTGACTGAGTCTGACAATAAGTTCACTTGAAAGTTTGTACTAGTTAAATAACGCTCTTCGTTTAAATTATATTGACATGTAATTATATTACATATTATTCTTTGTCCGAACGAGGAAAAATAGATCAATTTAACTTGATTTTTAAATGAACAATAAACAAAAAATAGTCTATACCAAGAGTTTATGTCCATATCATAGAAAACCATAGCACCAAAAATGGCTTCGTTCGAGCCGGCTCCATTATACGGCGTCTGAACTTGATGGAAAATTCCTTAAATAAATACTGAATGCACACAGAGATTTATAACACCAGTCGCTAACCGTTCTAACGCCATATCCAATATTTGTGTTTGCCCTCACAACATAGCTCCAAGAACGAGCTAAATTTTCTTGCGAGCAAAAGACTGTGAACACTGACTCTCTTTAAATAATTGTGAAAAACCTTTTTTAAACATAATAATGAAGGGCAAAGTTAAGGCTTGGTGTAATCAAATATCAACATCGAATCTACCTTGACGATTACCAACAACAACGGTCTACAAAACACCAGCTAGACAGTACATAATTATCAATATTTTAAGGTTAACGTAAATGTTGAGAAAGTGTATCGACGGTCGCCCATATATCCAAGAGCAGGGTTAATACAGGGTGTTCGGAAAAGAAAGACCTCTGTAAATCCTAAATAAATATTGTGTTCTTAAAGTAATAATTAAAAACTATATATGATTGGAAAAGTAAAAAATTGGGAGATTATTTATTTATGACTGCATTTATGATACGTGGCAATGAAAAAACAGTAAACGCATGCAAATTCAACCCTTAAAATAGATACCCGTACTAAAAAAAAACTCGTGTACATCATTGAACAATTCATTATATGCCATTCTTACAGCCTTGCAAAAAGAAACTTTCGTGCAAGATTCCACTCACGCAATTTATCATCAAAAATAATAATAAGAAGATGTGTTAAAAAGCTTCAGGAAAATGGCAGCATCGAGGAAAAGAAATCAACCGGGAGGTTAACGCGACAGTACACAGGGAGGCTGCAACAGTAAACGCAAATCGATATCTGACAATAATTTAGGAATTTTTAGTCCCACAAATCTGCACAAATAACATAGAAGACTATTGGTTCAACAAAGTGGAGCTACAGCTCATACAGCAAATGCAAATGTCGCTCATTTAAAGCAACAGTTTGCAAAGAGATTAATTTCTAGAAGCGGCCTCATTGAATGGCCTGCGTGATCTCCAGACCTTTATCCGCTCGATTTTTGCTAGGGGGTTGTTTAAAAGAAAAGGTATTCTAAAACAGCCCTATAAATATCGATGACCTCAAAGATAATATTCGAAGTGAAATTAGCAATATTGGTCAGGCCTCGTTGCAAAATGTCATGACCAGTATGAAACAAAAACGTGATGAATGTATTGCGCAAGTTAGAAATCATCTCATACATGTTATTTTAAGAACATAATTAAAACTTATAAAATTTCTAAATTTTCTCTTTCCAATGGTACATAGTTTTTGATTATTACTTTGAAAATAAAATATTTATTTAAGATTTAGAGAGGTCCCGGCGTTTCTGAACACCCTTTACAAGTCAATTTTTGAATTGGTTGTTGTCTTAAATACCAAGTATCGCGAGAAGTTTATTGAAATGTGTTCTATTAGGTAGGAAACATTAATTGCCTAGGATGATGTAAATTGAAATGTTCATTGATCAATGAGTTAGATTCATAGCATAATGGAGTGTTGGACCATGACTTGAAGTCGCTCATTGCTGGCTGGTTAAGTTCAGTCTGCTGACCATCAACACGCTTCGAGGACTGTAATGGCTTTGAGACGTTCTTGGGCTTATAACGGCAGTTTTTCTGGACATGTAGGGAGATACTTCAGATAAAAATGGATCTTTCTGCGTCGCGCCATGCAATGACTCGAGCGTCGCTAGACCACTGCACAATTTCGTGAGTTATTTTGTCTCAAGCCAGAGCCCCCAAGTTCGTGACTGCCTGAAGGCCGTCACGTTGCCTGCTAATTCCCGAGGTCAAAATTATTATTAGACTAGTCCCTTGGCCCCTTACGAAAAATATATTCCTAATTTCGAAATGATCATCGGGAAGCATTATTACATGAAAACTTTATTTTACCTTTGAGAACCCCACCACATCGTGATTCGAAGTCTGTAAGGATTTAAATCCTCTTTGTTCCTCCACCTCGTTAGGAAAAATTCCTTTGTTGATAACTGTGACTGCTTAGGTTTTTTCAACATTTTGTGGAGAGAGTACAACAAAAGACTGTATCCACAACAAACTCCATTAAGCTGAGTAGATCGTCCCCATTGTGACCAGAGGTATGGTTCTTTGTTAGAAAAGCTTCCCGGTATGGCCGTGCAGTGCAGCTTTGGCTCGAGCATGGAAGTGAATACTTAATGACTCAAATGACGAACAAGTTATTAGTCAAGTAACTTACACATGAACATTGCCCGTCAGTACCACAGCTCGCGCAGAGGGCTTTTAGCACGTCCCTCAATTTGGTACACCTCACCTTGGTAAGTTAAGAGTTTAAGTTCAATGACATTTATTAAACTTAGGAATAAATGAAGCAACGGTAAAAAATGGCACACTAATCTGCATATGTCTTTCTGTACGATATACCTTAAGAATGGAGCAGAACTATTCGTTTCCGTTAATATTCTGAAATTTCTTTGATTTTCGGCATGATGTCCTTTAGGTGACTGAATGCTACAACGACTCATCAATGATCAACCGTTTTAATTTTAATA
>VOMN01090159.1:0-32212 GCA_014899125.1 Orchestia grillus | reverse complement strand
GAAATTATTATTCCAAGGAACCATTATTTGGGCTAAAATTATACCCTGTGTTTAATTGCTATCTGGTTTGTCAGATTGGTTAATAATGGAAAGCAACATTCCTCATTACATTACATATTTGTATGTTACATACCTCAAAATGATACTTTCAACTTTCTAGCAAAAACTCAATAGGAGCCTAATGTATAATATTTTGCTAACTATCCTTGTTAACAGACTACACTTTACAGAATAAAGATGAAAACTTTCCAATAGTTCATAATAAACGTAAGCTTGAAAAATACTACAGAAAAATCTCAACAATAAATAGGTATTTCATTCTACTTTTTTTCATTTAACAAAAAATGCTTCATATTCTCCAAATACTTAAATTAATCTGGACAATAAAATTAGGAGTGTTAGGCCATTTTAAGATATACTTATTATTTATCATTAACTGTAGGTTAGTTAATTAACATATGATTTCTCTTAATTAAATTCCCATCTCTACTAACTAAATAGATAAAGATGCAGTGATGTAATTAGGTGTTCAAGTGTTTCTTCACTATTGAATTTCAACTAATAATAGAGAGCAACTAAGTTTGAATATTTTAGAACTGCTCAAGTTAGTCACCACAATATGACTTCTATGTGTGTTTTTATGTGTAGAAAGAAACTTTTGAATTATTTACTATACAAGCTATACCCAGAAAACAAAGTTTGACATGAAGTGAAGCTGAAGCATTCAGAGCTCCTCAACTGTTAAAAGTATTGCAATAGCATAGTTAATTGCTTTTCAACAACTCTGTTGAACATATGTCGAGTCAAAAAAATTATATTCTACCAAAATATTTAGCTGTAAACATTGTTTGAATTAATTAATCATTACATTCAACTCTTACCCCATGTGTGCAATTGTTTGCTATTCTGAATTTTCAAGTTCAAACTTGTCCATAAAATTTCTTTATCGTATTTTCTTCTCGTCCTATAACAGCTTACATAAAAACTTATAATTATTCATCATAATTTAATAGTAATTAACAGATGTTCAACCGCAAAAACAGCTACTTCTAACAATCACTAATTAAAACCTAAAAATTACTCACGAATACATAGAATTTTCAAAAAGACATGTAATATAATTAAAGAAACAAATTAAACACCACATATTGTCACTGTGTGCACCGTAGTTACGAATGTATTGACATTTCCGCAAATTTTTCATTCCTCAGTAACATCACCTGTCAAGTTCAGGCCCGAAACAGATTATTCGATAAAGAAAGAAGATAAAACACTAATGCACAACTTACCATCGGTCCTTTCGATATCCACGGTAATCCCGATGCATAATCCCCCAATACTGGCCTCGTCCATCTTCATGCTAACTAATCAAGCATCTGCAATACACGAAAATAACAGAACAAATCCACAACGACGACTCCCACCAGAGAAAACCAAACGGCCACTGGGAAGAACGCGCACACTGAAAAGTCAAAAGCTCAGTGTGAATCCAATAATATGGATCTATCGTTCAGTACAGCTATTTATGATAAAAATATATATTTAAAATTTGAAAATAAGTTTATATAGTTTTCTTTTAATTCAATCGTATACTTTCATGAGATATTTAAAAAAATATTGAGCAAATCTTCCTCTTATGCAATAATTTTATCGATTCAGTTTGAGGGCAATGGCAAGCGACCAATGAGGGAATGGAGCGTAAATTTCAAAACAAAAGATCTTTAAAATGAATAAATTCTCTCATAATTCAATACATAGGATCTTAGTACCTACATTTTAATGAGTACTTATAGTAGCAGCGTAATTACTAAATATTTAAGAAATGTTTTGAAACGACAATGCAAACAAGGAACAGCTGGAGGCAAATACATCCTTTATACTTCAGTTTTGAAGAAATGAATAGGAAAACTTTCCAAATTACGACCCATTATTAAACAAATGAAAATCTAATTTTTTATGTATATACATATATATATGTACAAGATTGTCTCTAAAGCTTACACAAGATGCAACTGTTCACGACTTAACAAAGAACAAACTCTGAGTGAACTTTTTTGAACCTGATACCAGAGCGAATAGAAGAACCTCTATTTATTCCAACACGTTTTACCGTTAGGTTTTTAATCCCTCACAACTACTGGCGTAGTGAGGGATGTGGGGAATGTGTGGCTTAAGCTTCCTTTCCCAAGGGAAGTACTCTCTGGTTGCGTGAAAAACCTTGTCTGAGCCGGGATCAAACCCTGGACGTTCAGGATGCGAGGCCATCACGCTTGCCGGTACACCATGGAGGCCACGATTAACAATTATGGAGCCCGCGTTTAATAAGATTTATATCAGCGTCAATAAAACGTATTATATTTCAATCTTCAACAAGTGGAATGCATTTCTTCCGTGCATCGGAGTTAAGCGGACAGTATCACCCCCAGCAATATTGTCCTGCTTCTGGTTGTTATTATTTCTTGCATTTTACCATCAGTGTCATCAACAGGCGATCTCAGCTCTGAAACTCAGTACCGATATACAAGGGATCCCCGCCATAAGACGTGCCTATTTCGAGCACCATTTGATTGGTGTTCAAAATTTTTAGTTTCAGGTATTCGAAGCATGCGTTCTTGCATCATGAGCACATACTTGAAAGACTTGGAGCTGAAAATTTTGAGCCTGGACTAACTTTAAGAACCATTAGTTCCACTCGTGGTCTTCAACGTTCATATAAGTTTTATTACTAGCGCTTACAGTAAGGGCAGTGTATAAGCTCCAGCTTCAAGCTTTACTTCATTTCCGCTTTCAGCATTAGTTCCAGTTTATTATTTTCACTCTCGGGTTTATTTTCAGTTTTCAGGGTAGTTTCACAGGTAGTTTAAGTTGTAAGAACAGCTGGGGAACCCAATCAATCCCCTTGATCGCTAATTCCCCAAGATGCTCTGAGGGGTCCTCATAATTATGGGTGCTCCTGGGTGACATCAGTCATGGTACGTGGTTCAACTCACTCACGCTGCACAGTCTTGTTATGCATCATTTAATTCAAATGGTAAGAAAACAGGTTTACAGCAATCATATTCACAGGTGCTGCCAAGGCCGTCGGGCCACTGTAAAATAAACAACGAAACAATTTAAAGTGTCAGCAACTACTTGAGAGCATCATGTTCATCTTCTCTACGAGATACTCAGCTATGGACTGGGCAACCCGGAAGGAGCCATTTTAGATGTTATTCCGTACTTTACCTCAGGTCTTTGGTCACAAGTGTCTGCAACACCTTCATCATGCCCATCCTTTCATCGCTCAACTCATGACAATTCAAATTTTGGCAATATTAAAACTGCTCGTCAAATCGGAACAAAAACATGTGTAGATGATCAAATAGAAAACCAAGAAAAATAAGTAAGCATTTCGGCTCCAACACGATCGAAGGCATCATCCTTAGCATCCCAGTCACCATTTTTTTACTTTCTTCAATTTACACACAGCGGAACTGTGCACGATTATTCTCTCATACATATTACTCTGAATCTGGAATTTGAGTGGAGTGGGATGTTGGTACAAATCCACGGATGGACATTTCGGCTCATTTGTGCAGTTAAATTGTATTGTACTAGAACCACTCAAGCATGGTAACGAGAAGAATGACTGAAAATTTCAAAATGAGGCGATAAATTTTCACCAGAATGAAATGCAGAGTAATTTTTCGGAAAATTCAATACTGAAGGAATTAATTATGTGAAGACCATTCAACTCACTCAGAGATAACGTCCGATGAATAGAACATTGGTGAAGAAAAGTCAATGAAACAGTTCAGTAATTTTATAAAAAATGCCGTAACAATAAAACAGAACTTACAAAAAATAACAGTTCATTAGTAAGTACGATATATGTGACACATATGGCTTGCACGCTTACACAAACAAATGTAAACTAAATACTGTAAATTAGATTACTGCCATTTTAACATCGTCCAGATTCAGGAGCCACCCACCCTAAACGCACTATGACGGTCGGTTGTCTTAGGCTTCTTAGGAGTATGAGAGACTGCGTCAGCGCTTACACCTCCACCCATTCCACACGTGCAAATGTAAGCAAATGTTCTACAGAACTTCTATGAGTCGCATGCAGTCATGTGCCTCTCGGGAAAGAAACTTCTATTTCCTGGCCCTCTCCATTACCCCTTTACCGTCTATCAAAGTTTCGAAATTCACATTTTTGAGAAAGCTGTAAACTTTTCCTAAAAATCGAAATGCATCCTTACAACACGTCATTTTATACGTTAGGCTGCTTCTAGTGTTTCGTACTAACCTAAAAGCATCCTTATCGCCTAAAGAATTTGGTCGGTAAAGGTGACGTAAAATCGCTCCCAAGGGCAAGGGAAAGCGTGCCTGCCACTTGGCAGGAGGTCCCCCGTTCGATTCCCAGACGCGGAGTTTTTCCATTGGGAACGGAAGGTCAAACACTTGTCTAAAAAAAGCAGCACATCAGCGCGGCCTAGGACGCGGCACCCGAACTAATCCCAATGCTTATAAGGTAAGCCCAGTCATCTATCACACCGCAGGGAAATAAACGCACGCCTAAGTCAAACTCCAGCCGCAGAAATTTCACAGCTTGAACTCGAATCCATTCCTGGGAAACAGGACAGTTTTCACTCACGTTGCGACCCCGGACACGATCGAGAACTGCACTTGAGATCGACACATTCGCTACCCCCACGAAAGCTAGTTTCGTAGTTACATGCCATCATGATTGTTCTGATTAACGGGCATTTGAATTGCAATTTCTTTATCGTAGTGGAACTACGATATGGAAACACTCGTAGCCCAGCTACAATCAACGAAGACGCACATCTGCACCAGAGGCAAGAGCTAATGGCAGCAATTGAAGACAGCTAACAAGCAGCTGAGCTGAAAGTAGTAAACTACCACACGACGCACACGCGGGTCATGCGACAGCGTGCGCGGTAAGCCCTTCCTTCAACAGGGCAAAAAACTGTTTGCCAATCAGGTTTCCTGATACATCTCTGATTTGACGAGCAACATGACGCTGGTGTACTCCAGTTTATAAATTAAGGCCAATCAATAATTGTAACATAATCGTTGAAATGAAATTATGTCTTACTTAACCTTCCTCGCTCACACAATTAGTGCCCGCAACTACCAAAGCGTAGCATAAAAATGTCATATGCGATAACGATTCCCTTTCTATTTATCACCACTTGTTCCACGAATACTTAACAAAATAACTAACATTTTTTGCACACGTTTCGGAAATACATCGCAACATGAAAGTAAACAATTCGTACGCTGCAAGAATGAAAAAAAAAATGAGAAGCCTTTTTGCACTGAAATATTTCGAAAGATTTGACAATACAAAGCTGAGGGGCGTAAGGCGTCATGTCTCCTAGTGCTGAGGTGAACGCTTCCGCGCCAAGGTGAGAACGAATGGAACACTGAACGTTCGGACCACTAGTTTCCGAGCTGAGGGCGGCCGTAGTCGTGAATAATTGATTACTTGAGGCACAAAGAAACCACGGGCAAGAATGCAGAAAAAGCTGATGGTGACGATGAAAGCAGCCATCAACAAATAACACATTGACGAAGAAGACATTTTTGACATCGTTTATACGCTGAAAAAACAGAACGCAACCGGTCGACAAGGAGGAAATGAGGAAACAGAAAAAGGCGTGAGCTTATGCTCGTGTACGTCATTTAGACGACATTACCCGCCAAATGATCTTCCGGGAAATGAGGTGACAATCCTACCTAACTTCTACACAAAAGCCACACATGCTACGTACCAGTGATGAACGGCTAGTTATAGGAGACATGATTGCACTATGGACCACTACGCCTCCTAATAACACCAACTAGGTTAGACTCAATTCACATGCATTCCACCTTTACGAAAGCTCGCAATTTCGGCGCGTCACACGAGGGTCACGTAGTCACAAAGAAACAGAGGTAATCATTTCCTTCCACAGACTTCCTACTACTGTAGTAATGGATAAGATGGAAGGTGAGTAGGCGATATACAGAGGTGTGGATGGGTTATCATTTAATTTCAGAGAACTCCAACTTGTAGTGGAGAAGACGAAAAGTGTATGAGAGACACATCAAGGTTCAGACGGATTGAACACGGGGAGCATTGCAAGATAAAATTTTTCATAACTAAAATATGTGTGCCAAAGACAGTAATGAATGGAGAATCCACCTGGGTGAGAAAACTTTTCATGATTCTGATGGGTCTTGACAGAATTAAGCACCCGAAGTGAACTGGCACCTCAAATGACAAATTCCCAAATTTAGTACCTGGTCTCTCACACGCATGTTTTTCGATGACGTACCATTGACCGACCAACCAACGTTTGAGCGAAAGTTATGAGCGCGATAAGTCTCTGGTCACATATCCGTCGTCACAGAGGGAACGCGATGAAATGCTTTACTACAACACGAGGTTTTCGTTCACACGTTTCTTATCACAAAGCACCGCTCAAAGAATGAAGTAAAGTTTTTTAAGTTTGATGAAAAGAGCGCTCAAGGCTACAGTAGCGGTTAGCGTCAAATTGCAGTAATATGATGAGCAGACTTTGGATATCACATACATCACTTGTCGTTGTGTGCTTTGTTCTCTATTTTTCTGAGAAGAAACTCGCTACTTAACAGACAGATCTCAAGCAGAAAGAGTGTAAAACATGGCGATGCAGCCGCGACTCGTACAAGATCAAAAATTGACACGGTGAATTCATTAAAAAATGGTCATTTCATAGTGTAAAAATTGAGTTATATTTAAGCTGAGAAGTTCAAAACATTTAACGGTTCAATTTGCTCTGGGTAGTAAAGTTCTTATATTTGAAGTGCAAAACGAAAGAATGGCGTTCGAAACGTACATATTTCTGACGGCTCTCTCGTCAACATGTGATTATTGGAAAATTCTAATAACATATGCACTACTCAAAGTCTGAAATAATAATAGCAATACCATTATGGAATTGCAATGCAATGCAGTCTCAAAGTTGAAAAATACAAAACATGTCAAATTTGTTATTTAAACTCTCAAGTCTATCATGCACTTTCGACTTCCACTCGTGTTAGCAAACATTGCCCTTAAATCTCCGCAAACCTGGGAATAAAACCTTACTTCACACCTGAATTACATTGAATGGAGGGGAAAATTACAAAGGGCCTTGTCTGGGACTCGCCAAAATGTTACGTTACCATAGAAAAAGTACAATGCTTGTTCTTTTCCCTGTTGGAATATCAACATGCAATGAAACAGAAGTGACAGTTCTCGCGACGGGCACTTCAAATTCGAGAGCAGATGTACATAATTTGAGCACTGGCGTCTCATCTCAGACAGTAGAGCTCTGAGAAAGCTTACAGGCATCCGCAGGAGCGCCAATACCAGAAGCAAGACAATCCTCACCACGAAAGCGCACCCCCCCTCCCCCCGCTGTGGAACGAAACTCTAATTTTCACGAAACATTTCAAAGCACAGGACAGGATTACCTCACGATTTTAGCGGAGAATATGG
Source organism: Orchestia grillus (assembly GCA_014899125.1). Lineage (NCBI taxonomy): Eukaryota > Metazoa > Arthropoda > Malacostraca > Amphipoda > Talitridae > Orchestia > Orchestia grillus. Next base: position 24,696 of record VOMN01090159.1, on the reverse strand, counting down.
AACCAGCTTGGTTAATGTTTAATGTCAATTTTATGCATGGATGGACAAGAAAATGGGAAAAGGATGAATCAGGGTATCAATAAAAAATGGCAATCATGAGACGATTTCGAGTTCTTAACAGAAACACTGACAAATGTATGAGATTCCCTTAATTTTAATAGTTTGAGTATGTTTTTCGTGCAGTTGTCCAATGTAACTAAATTAAGCCTTCACCAACTTTTTACTATGACTAAGCGAAAACAACCGATTTACACTTCACAAACCTTCTGGTTCATATGACGACAAAAATCATGCTTTTTATTCTGTCCACACGACGAACGCTCAAGAAAATAACGATCAAAATAGGTTTGCTTTCGAAGCACACCACTTGCAACTCATAAGTAAAACGTTAGCTAATTTGAGAAACATATCTCAATACATCGCGCCTTATCGTTAAACCAAGAATTACTACTCTAGCAAATAATTAACTAATTAAGCAGATAAATAAGTACTTAAAATACGAGGTTAGCAGCACCAAAGCAGTAAGTAAATCGGCCGGCACGGTGGACGGAAAAGAATCAGCAGCAACGGAAATATTACAGCACGAGAAGCAATGCCATTAATCCTGCTCTACCGCACGTACTCGAGGCGCACTGCTATGGAATTCAACAGCGTTGGTGCGTCTACTACGCCCGCCCGTAATGGAGCGTACAACTCATTGCTTTCACGTTCTGTGGAGCGTATAACTACAGCATACACTCAGAGAGAGAGTGTGTTAAAAAGGACAACAAGGCGACAGAAAATCGAAGAATCAAGAAGCCAGGCAGAGAATTGAAAACACCCGTGCAGGAGGTTTCTCACATGGAATGCAGGCGTCGCCTACGAAAAGAGCAGAAGGAGACGAAAAAAATGACAGGGGGCATCACTATGACACTATGAGACTAAACAGCTACGCCCTTGCAACAAGTGTTGCCGATAAGGGCGGTGAGTAGCTAGGGTTGCAAAAGAGCGAAGAGAATTTCCGCGGTACTCTGACACTGAAAAACTCTATAAGCGTATCCTACAGGAGGAGCAAAAAAATCCTACATATCCTCGCAAGGTCGGATGTGTTAAAGTAAACTCTCCCCTCATCGATTGCAGCAAAGGAAAATGTGTAGGTGCAGGAATGCCGCGCAAGACAATAGTAACCAAAAAAGAACAAATTTCCCGACAAAATCAAAACACAGATGACCAGCAAAACTTAATCAGCCAAGCGTGGATTCACGACAGCAAAAGCGCCGTACGTAATTTGAAATTTCAGCTAACAAAAGCAAGACCCAAACACATGCTTACGTGCAGCAAATAAGTTCACGCGGAAAATCTATCCTCATAAAAATTTTCCATGGTGAGCTGATGGCCAAAAAAGGGTTCGGATGAATGACACAAAGCATTTTTTACATGGTGAACAGTCACACAGGTACAAGGAGGGGCAGAAGAGACGGACGTGTTTAAAGAACTAAATGCGAGTTCTGCCTTAACCAGCAGGTATAGTAAATTACAATATTAATTACATACAACCGGAACACCTGAAAATTATTCACACGAGCAGTTCTGAATCATAAATTGACTGAACCTAACGTTCAGAAACTGTGGCACTGTCCGTTCCTTCTGCCTCACTCAGCACACCGCGACACGTCTACGGTGAGAACCTGCCTGTCAAATAACGCGCCTTTCAAAGAGATGCTACAGCCTTCATGGAACAAGGTAACGCTTCTCGCATTGCACAGCAACTCTAAAACAAAACCAGGCTTTCGAGGAGCAGGCTTTCGACATCAAAGTCTTGCATACGAATACATTCATATTTCACGCTGACGTACACTCAATGCATATTTAAATCAACAAGCGCTACTCTTGTTTTATCTATTCAACAAACCCCCACCCACCTCGAACAGTTTCCTCTCACGTCCAACTATATTACTTCTTCAACTTTACGCTAAGATGCAATTCTTTAGAAGCATTCAAATAATCTAAACACAACCGTTTACTTTAGGAAATAATTTTCACATTCTATTCGTCCATTTCACCTCATTCTCAACACATTCATTTTTCTTTTCGGTGCCTGCCACTTCAAGTGGACAAAACTACATCTACTCTCACGCCTATAATTTCTGTTACCTTCTTTCCATAAATCTTTCGTTGGTAATAACTGGTGCACGCCTTCCTTCTTGAATGACCCTCTTCTACCACAGTTGGGCACTAGCGGTAGCGGGCGGTATGAAATATGAAGTATTCAAAACATTCCCTCGCACCGATCAGTTAAGTTTTCAATTTATCATTATCTCAATCAATACATTCCCAGAATACCTCACCAGAGCGCTTTCAATCTCTCTCAAAATTATTTCCTACTGTAGGCTCTTCCAAAGTTCAGGCACTAACTAGTATAATTTTTAATTTAAATAAGCTACGCGTGCTGTTAAGTTAACAGAACTAATTTTACTATCACGCACTACACGCACGTAATTACATATGAAAATTCAACAAAAAACGGTATCATTCACCACTCTTACTAGACAAAGCTGATTCACACGATATTCTTTTAAGTATCCTAGTTTAGCTAAAAAGACCTGGGCTCACAATCGCTGTGCCCCAAAAATAACTAACTTTACAGTACGAGGATCGATGAGTGGCAGAAATTGATAATTATGAGTACATTGCAGGCTGCTATGGCGCACAATGACTGGCTGAGATTATTAAGTAAATCGGTCAGAGCACTCAATGATCGCTCTCAAAAAAGAAACCATCTTCTTCACCGTTGCTCCAAAGTTTATGACTAAGAAGAATAAGAAGAAAAAAGAAGACGAAAGAGAACATGAAAAGAAGGAACAATAAAGAAAAAAACGAAGAAAAACAATAAAGAAAAAGATGAAAAAGAAAAAAGAGACACGTGCAGGCAACGATTAAACCAGCCGACTAATTTGTTAGTAACAAAAACTTAACGCTTAGAAAATAACAAAGAATATCGTAGAGAAAACAAATAAATACAACAAAACCCTTTCGGCTCATTTACGACCGCCTCCATTAATGCTTCACTCAATAACAAAACTCAACAGTTCGGGACCGCTCATGAGGAGTCAGGATTAGATTAGATATTTAGTTAGTTTAAAGCTCCCTGTCCACATGAGATGTGATCCAAAGAGAGCGAAGAGAAAGGACCGTTTAGTGCGGACTAAAGAGAACGGGCAATTCATGCACAAGGTGTTTTCTCACACAGAATCCCCTACGCCCAGAAACAGCAAGTTAAGAATGAAGAGGACGAAAAGACACTGAAGAGATAGTGAAAGAAGGTATGAAAACTGAAAGAAGCAAAGTGGGCACGAAAGACAGAAATCCCAAAGGCCTATCTACCGCTGAGGTAACCTAGCAGTCTCCCCTAGCATACGATAGACAAACCTAACCCTGTTATTAGCCTGTCCTTTGCCCCCTGAAGAGGCCAGGAGTCAGGATTGACTGACATGTCCACACGAGATGGTTGCAAGTGCGGGGATCAGTCGACATGAATACATCAAGAGAATTACGCAAACATGTGCAGCACAGCCACACTAACATTAGTTAACTGTACTGAATACCAATTATTCCCGTCGGATAGGGAGCAATCCCGAGTTGGTCTAAGTTCTTGCACATCAAGGAAGCTTCCCAACGAATTTTATCGACTCGACAGATTATTTTTACATTCGTGCAGCAGTAAAGTCACATTGCATCTGTTCAAGCCATGAGACATTCGTGAGACACATTACTGATAAAGAGCTCGTGACTCAGTTCGTCATCCTATGGTTATAGATATTGAGGGTGGCGTGCGAAGTGGACGTGAAGTGGCGGTGAGTGAAGGGAATGATAAGTTATGTGTATGTGATACGTAAGGGGCAGGGGGAACTCAAGAATAGAAGTGAAATTCCTAATTTGGTCAGAGCGAGGGAAAAGACTGCACCGTAAAATATGTTGAAATGATTTGAAAAAGTGAATAAACGGAAAAACCCTTCTTGTCTAATAGATAGATCTGATTGAAAAACTTTGATCATTTGATGAAACAGAGGAACACAACAGAAACTTCACCATTTTAACTCTTCCTTTTGATCAATGGCATGCCTGATGGATTGTTAAGGAATTATTTATGAAGCATTCAATCAATTTAGAGGCAGTGTCCAATTTTGAGAACTAAACTAAGCTAAAGCCTAAATGAACAGCAAGCTTTCAATACGGAGTGGATGGAATAGAACGTTAAAACGTAGCTGTGATCGCAGTGACACTCTCCATCACTCGGAAAAGATGTGTAAATAAATAAATTCGTCCGTAAAAAGCGGTCTCTGTGGGCAGTGTCATCGATTTCAGAAGTGCCATCCCGAGAGTCTTCCATATAAAAGGATTGATAGAACAAACGATCGATCGAAAAATGGGTGTTGACACCCATGGTTTTTATGTATTATACGGGCTAGCACCCATCACACATGAGTGCCCGTGTCGTATATTGTGTCTGGTGTTAAAGTGTCATTAAACATGGCCATTAAACATTTGAAATATTTAAAATATTTCGATGATAAATTTCAGGGATTAATGTCCCGCCAATATTATAGAATTCTCGCCATGCACGATCATCCAACTTCGTCTTCGGATGAAAAAAGAAGAAAAGATCAAAAGTGTTAAATCATCGAACTAGACAAGAAGATTTTTTAAACATCCCATTTCACAATGATGAGGCATAGTACTAGAGCGTCAAGTCGCGTTACGAAATACACGTAATGTGAACATTAAAATACCTTTCAATTAGCTAATTAAAAATGCTATCTACTCTTAAAATAAAAACATCAACTTGTACACTTCGAGAGAGTCGCTTCACGAGTCAGGACTTTAAGCCTTTCTTACTTGTTACACAATTAAAAAAGAAAATATCACATTTGTGAGTTTCATTGAAGCGCCACCTAGCAGAGAAGAAATATTCAACAGGACCGAGCCACGAGCCACACCACACAGCCACGAGCAGCACAACAAGCTCACTTTACAACTACAGGGATGGCAAAATGTAACTGGCATCTTTGTTGAGATATTATATGAAATATATTAATACCAGTTCAATGGAATATCAACTTAACCCCTTCTTCTCTAACAAAGGCGTTTTAACTCGCAGTGATCCAACTTGTACTTTTCTACTTTAGTCGACAAGCCCCTTTAATTTTCGGTTAGAAAAAGCTTGGAACGAGTATACTCGTCTGGTCTTTTACCTTTCACAGTGAGAACCGACCACTAATGAGTGTAATTATGTCTCTTTAGGCGGTAAAATCGTCTGGAAAATCACACCCTTACATTAAAAACCCTACCGGCAATGGGTTAAGATATAAGTCCTTTGAAAATTACTTCACTTATCGAGTAGAAGTGAATTTTTCATTTAACATCCAACGAGAAGAGCCAGCTACAGCACACCCGTTATGCACATGGAGCTCCAGAGAGACGCGGCGCGCAGGCAGCAGACGTGAGAGCCCAGGCTGCTCGTGAGTGGCACAGCGTGGCCTGCACATGCGAACACGGGGCAGTCCTGAGCCTAATGTCCTGCCAACTGAGAGCGGTAAGAAAAATAGAAAACAAAATATCTTTATCGTGTAACAATAACTCGGAAATTCGAGGTAAATTAAATTGTTGCTTCAACTCGGAGACAACTATCGCTTGTAAAATATTAAAAATGTAAACTGGTTTCACGATTTGACTCGGAGAGTACTTTCAAAAAAATTGAAGTAAAAGTTTACTCGAAGTTGAACGCGCTTCCCCATAGAAGGAAAATTACTGTCTTGCTGCAAAAAGATTCACGACTTTCAGGATCAAATAGCAAGATCCCTAAAAAATCAACTAAATACATCCTCGTAAGCTGTAGGTTAACTTTTTCCAGTCATTCATAAATTAATATAAAAGATTCCGATATGTTCATTTAAACAAGAACTCATATTTGAACAAGTTAAGAGTAATTTATATTTTATAAGCGGAAAAAAATAGCACAACGCATGATTTTCCTACTGTTGCTGAGGGCACCTCAAAAATGAAGAAAATAAAAGTAAAAGTGAACAGAAAAAAGTCAAAACTTCCCGGCAAAAAGTCGACTGAACGACGCGCCGACCTCTTCCTCGCGATAGGCTGAAGCCACAAGCCGTACGAGCGCCGCTGGTGCCGCACAGATTGCATGTGCCATGTCAACGAATGCCAATGGAGAAAGATGGCTATCAAAGACAAACACTATCAAAACAGTCAATTAAATGAACTCAGATAAATGTATGACGAAATAATTTCGACATAATATTGGACAAATAATTCACTCATTTTAACATAAGATTATGCTAAGTGTTCCTAAGCAACAGCAATGTCCTCCCTCCTTGACAAATCCAATTCAGGAGAAAGTGTTTCAAAGTGAGAGTTTATACGTGCGTTGGAACGTACGCAATATTGTTACTACTTTTGTGTGCGTACGTTCTGAGCCCAAATCACCTACTTGTATAGTTAGAATCAATAGTAAGACGTTAGAAAATAAAATAACAGGTAAATATTCAACAAGTTAAACGCTAAGTACAATCAGTTTATGGGCCTTTAAAAGCGGAACTCCTTAAAGACATGAAAACCTTAACTAATCAAGACGTGAATAGTGCAACTGCAAGTGCTCGTGAAAGAATCCTACAACACCTCGCTTATCCTACCGAAGCAATCGTGGGGATGATTGAATTGAACGAGTTTCTCCGAAGGCACAAGCTTATGTACGATCAGCGTGCAAAAACGACTGCAACTGCATCATCGCATGAGCTGCAATAGAGGTGAAAATAGAAATTTGGTGAGAAGGCTAGATCACTAACGAGGAAAACTTGTGGTATCATTATCGCCTCTCCGTAAAATTATTTCACAACTATTAGCGTGTTCATAGTCAAATCTCTCAGAGATACACACAACGGTACACTACTGGAAATAATTGAACAAATCAATTAGGAATGTTGCAATGCCTCAACTTCTCTGAATTCGGAAAGAAGCATAACGTAAAACTTATCTTAAAACTACATACGACACATAAGCACCTGTCTCTCGAACACCTAAAATGAACGACTTTCGCTCGTCATTGAAATTTGTGTGAGAGCAAAAAGAATAACTAGAAATAGAGCGGCCGAGTGGTGCAGCAAGGGCAAAGATTCCAAGCAAGAATCTTTTGCTCATTTCTCCAGCTGAATAAAGTGCACGAAGTTTGTCATGACTGAAGACACCCGCAATAAATTTGACAGCGCTAAGCACCAAAGAATCTACGCGAACTGCACGTATCGCGTCACGAGCACCAATAGAGCCAGAGAGCAAGGAAGGTAGTATAATGCAGTACATAGTCTCATTTTGACCCGAAAAGTACGCATTTGAAAGTCAGCACACGTCGCAGATTGACATAATGAGATAGAAGAAGCGCATGTTCATTTTTAAAGCAAGAAAAAATTTCTCAGGTGATTCAAATTGAAAGGTTAAAATTCAATGCAGTGATATTTTGAACTCTAAGTCTAAGAATGACATAAGGAAGAATATACGAAGCTTACAAATCATCAAGAAAAAACATTAAAATTACTGTCTGATAAAAACAATGTTTGCAATGTCAGTACAAAGCGAGGCATAGCACCATTTGTAAAAACAAGTAGATTCCTGTCTACTTTGCTACTTTGACATTTCTCCTATAGCTCAATAGCGAACCCGCATGCCTATTCACACAAGTACAGCTCAACAGGTTATAATGTTAGAGCTTTTTTCTTCCTTATTAATTCCGATTACAAGCAACAAGTCTCTTCCAACAACGAGGCGCACTCCATTAAGAGAGATAACCCTTCACAATACAATAAATACTAGGCACTTTTCAATGAGCTAAAAAGACGTAGACACTACCAACGCGACCGCAGCCGCGAGTCGTCACACTCGGTGTGGTGAAGGCCAGTCCAGAGGCCTGCCGACAGCACCACGGCTGCGTCGGGTCCGTCCTGTGTTTCAGGTCTCGTGTGCTGATAAAAAGCGGTGCACTATACCATCCGAGAGAAATTAAATGTAAAAGTAATCACTTCACATCACAAAGATAAGCCACTAAACTGTTAAAATCAGTCAATATGCAGAGCGTCAGAAAGCTCTCGAAATCAGAACTGTACAGTTCCTCTCTATTCACGCTGATTTGAGAATGAGCTTTTTTTCTGACGGATTGTTAAATGAGATAAAGAAGAATGAAGCTTTCTTCCTAATGAGACGACCATTTAACCCTTCACTGCCCATTGTGCTATATCTGGCACATCAGTTCCAAGCTGGGAAGTTTTTGCAAAACGCCAAACAGTCTTATTGCAGATACGCATAAGGCTACAACATTTCCTCGTAGGAGGCTAAATGCAGCCTTCCTGTCGAAATAATTTGGTCGTTAAAGGGTTCAGAAAATTCAGCGACGGCGTGACGAAGCGTATCTCGGCTCCTCATCATCACGCGCGCACCAGCACGGGCATGGCACGCAGCTGCGCGCTGGAGGGCAGCAGCCGCAGCAACAGCCCCTCAGTTGTCGCAGGAAGTTGAGTTGATTGGTGGACCTAAAGCTCCCTAGCCACATGGAATGCGATTTCAAGAGAGCGAAAAGAAGGGACCATTTAGCATGGACTTCAGGAAACGTGGAATCTATGCGCAGGTGGTGTCCTTGCACAGGATTCCCTGCGTATAAAAACAGCAAGCTAAGAAAGAAGAAGAAAATAAGATAAAGAATAATCAGCAAAGAAGTAAAGTGGGCGAGACTGACAAAAGACCCGAAGGCCTAGCTAGAGCTGAAGTAACCTAACAGTGCCCCTCTGGGGACTTCAGCACCCTCAGTTGAGGCATGAACTGCAATATCAACGCTGTTGGATCCATATTCAGCTTAAACGACAGCTCCTAGGAAGAAGCAATATGAAATTATAGTCACTCGCAGCATCAACAACAATGGCAGAGAAGCCTGCATTAATTTTCTTCGCAACGGGAAAAATGATACCATAACCAGGAACACAACCGCTAGCATTTTTGGAAACCGTGCAAAGCTGATTGTTAGAAACGCTAGCGCAACCGACACCACAACTGTTAACCAAAGCAACACCATATCTACTTTCGACACCAGTGACAGTACCACTACTGGCACTAGCAGCAGCACCACATCCACTTCTGACACCAGTGACAGCACCGCTACTGGCACTAGCAGCAACACCGCCATTGCTTTCGACACCATTGGCAGCACCACTACTGGCACTAGCAGCAACACCCCATTGCTTTCGACACCAGTGACAGTGACACTACTGGCACTAGCAGCCACACCACCAATGCTTTCGACACCAGTGACAGCACTACTACTGGCACTAGCAGCAACACCACCGTTGCTCCCGACACCAGTGGCAGTGACACTACTGGCACTAGCAGCCACACCACCGTTGCTCCCGACACCAGTGGCAGTGACACCGCCACGAACACTCGAGCAGCGTGATGCAGCGCGACCTCCACCCACACCACAACCCCCGAGGCCCTGTCATCTCCGATGCCTGCCGCTCCTGAGCAGCATGTGCAGATTATCCTTGGCAGACTTCAGCTCAGGGTTGAGTTTGAGGGTGTGGCGGTACGTGACTTCCGCTTCTTTGTACTTTTTCCACCTGGAACCAGTCACAACATTACTTAAAGTTCCTCAACGTTAGCCCGGATTTATGTAGTTTCACTCTAGTTAAATGACAGGAGTCCTAAAAAAAACAGCAAATGATCGAAGGTAAATGAATTTAAATCAAGGGAGTGACGTAGAGTGGCTATCGAGAACACGCGCTGGGTCGTTAATGACAAAGCAATGATCATGCGTAGTCTAAGACACAAACAGACAAATGACAATAAAAACTGTCAATATCGCATCTGAGCAGAAGCAGGCTAGATCCAGTCGACTAGTTGATCTTCTGAGACCCAGACAAAGAGTTAAATTTGGTTGACATGTTTGGGTAAATTGAAAAAAGAATAAGATATCAATTTTCAAGAAGGGAATGTTAGACATAAATTTTTTAGGTTTCTGCAGCCCTGTGCTTCCACAACAAAAGTATTGAAGCATTTTTGTCGGAGGTTCGTTCGCATACAGCAGGGTTTCGAAGGGTTAAGCAGGAACATCCTGGTAATTTACCATCAATGAATATACGGAGTCATCTATGGAAAAAATTCTCTTAAACTTGCTCAGATCACGGGAATCCATTTGCATGCTTCAGGGTAACGAAATGTGATAATAACCAAAAACATATTGTGCAGTAGTGATGTTCCTTACGCCAAACGGTATAATGCACGACATTTTCCATCTAAGTCAAAAATATATAAAATCTCCTAGTATGTGGAATTGTACAGCATTCCTCCAATAAAAAACTATGAATCAGAATCTTGGTTGGAACCTGTGATGGAGGACGCCCAGGTCGGACCAGTACTTGGAATAAACGAAGGGAGCCCTGAAGCCAAACCTGTGATGGAGGACGCTCAGACCAGACTAGTACTTACTTAAACAGAAAAGGATATGAGCCACACACCTGTGATAGAGGACACCCAAGTTAGACCAGTAGTTAGCGTTGCCAGGGTCGAGCCTGGTTGCGGCCAGGAAGTGGGTCTCAGACTCCTTGTAGCGGCCCAGCTTGCCGAGCGTGTTGGCCAGGTTGAAGTGGATCGAGGCTTCGTCAGGAAGATGCCTGAGCACAAGCGTCATATCGATGTCATCATATTGGTTGAAGATGTCTCTTCAATAGTAGTGGGATGTGTTACCGTGCTATGTGTATGTAAGTAAAGATTACGAAAAGATGTTTGAAGAAAGGACCAAAGTGATCACAAAATGGGGTGGTTATAAACCCTAACATATAATTTGGTTTGCATTATGCAAATACTCTAAGGAGTCCGTCAGCAGTTTTCACGTATATTCTCACTATAATTAAAATAACATGCCTGCAAATCCGTATGCGCAGAGTTCACATGAGAGAGCAGTACATAAAAAAACTAACTGACCCGCATCTCGGTCAATCAAAAAGATCAATTTTAAGCAACAGCTATAAATTTGGCCCAATCAAAACATAAATTAACATGAGCCACGGATAAGTTGTTGTAGTTGTAGTGGTAGTGAAAGCAGCGCTTCAGAAACTCAGTCTATTTCGCACCGAAAGAGTAGGGACCATTTAGTATGGACTTAGGAGAACGGGGATTCTATGCACAGGGTGTGTTCCCACACAAGATCCCCTGCGCATAGAAACAGCAAGTTAAGAAGGAAGAGCAAGAAAAGACAAATAAGAAATAGCGAAGAAGGAATGAAAACGGAAGGAAGCAAAGTGGGCACGAAAGACAGATGTCCCGAAGGCCTATCTAAAGCTGAGGTACCCTAGCAGTACTCCCCTGGGGGCGCTAGTCCCCATAGCATAGGATAGGCAAACCTAACTAACCTACCTCTATTGCCTATGGCCTATCCTATGCCCCCTGAGGGGGGAGCCACGGATAAGCACCATTAATAGTACTCAGTTACCAAACTGGATTAGACGCTAAAAGAATGTATGATATGATAGCAAACTAGAACTCCGAGCCTTACACATGGACAAGCCGGAGAGAGAAGGGTAATTCACAGGGTCATGCCATTAGGGTGTAATTTTAGCAATGAGCCCAAGTCAACGGGCTTACATTTTTGAGCCGAATGAATGAAAATAAGGGAGATTACTAGCTCATAAGAGGCGAAAAGGCCTGCAGTTTACTTTCGAACCATCCCAATTGTAATTTTGGGGGATTTATGAGATCGTTCTTCAAAAATTTTCGCATGAACAAAGAATACATTGGTCTCAAATTACACAATGCATGCCAGTCTCATATCATCCCAGATAAATCTCATATCATTGCAACTAAATCTCACACCATCACAACTAAATCTCATTCCATTGGAACTAAATCTCATACGAGAGCGACTGAATCTTGCATCATTACAATTAAGTCTCATACCGTTGCGACTAAATCTCACATCATTGTGAGTAAACCTTGTACCATTCTCCACCTGATGCTGTCAGTCTACATGGTCCCGCCCAGGCCAACCACATCCCTAGACCCACTTGAGCGCCACGTGAGCGGTGCTGACCGCAGTCTCGTACAGCTGGCGGGAGTCCAACAGGATGAGAGTGTTGATCCAGGCGCGAGACAGGGAGGGCTTGAGCGCAGTTGCGTTGCGCCAGGCCGAGAGGGCATCGTCACTCAAGTTCCGCTCCAGGTACAGGTTGCCGAGGTTGTAGAGGCAGTCAGGGTACACCTGGCATCAGTACAACATGCTTCAGACTCAATTGGACTATAAGCTAGCTTAAAACTCCCAATTCACATGAAATGTGATCCAAAAAGAGCAAAGAGAAAGGGACAATTCAGCATGGACTATAGAGAATATGGAACCTATGAATAGATGTTCCCACACAGGATGCTCTGCACATAGAAATATCAAGTTAAGAATGAAGAGGAAGAAAAAACAAAAAAGAGACAGCAAAAAAGGTAGGAAAATTTAAAGAAGCATATTGGGCACGAAAGACAGAAGTCTCGAAGGCCTATCTATAGTTGAGGTAATCAAACAGTGCTCCCCTGGGGCCGCCAGTCCCCATAGCATAGGATAGACAAACCCAACTAACCTAACCCTGTTGCCTATTCTATACCCCCTGAGGGAACATATTCCAGAACAAGTCGGACAAGTTGCAAGACCAAGACCAGTACGCATGGCACAGTGCTGGGGGACATTTAGTAAAAGAAATAAGAGCTGACATGTGAATCGATCACGTAGTAAAGGCTAAAGGACGTCCCTGGCAAACAGATATTTTAACAGCGCAGCTCATAATGTCCAATATGTTTGATTTCACAATTCGAGTCCCATTTTTAATCACATGTACAAACAAACATCACCTGTCATAATAAAAACATCGACCCATAAAGGAGGGTGCGACAACTCGCACCCATCTGTTCTGGTGGCACCATGCTGCCCTGTCCCAGGCCCATATTTAGGCATTATTACGGAAGCTCGGCTACGAATCATCTCCCTTATTTTCAGAGCCTCTCCTGTTACATCCATTCTACACAGTCATAACTCCCAAATCCTTCCCCACAATCTGTCTTTAGAATATAATTTCCCATCATGAAATTAAACTCCGTCCAATGAGCGTTTTAAAGTGTCATGAAATTATCTAGCTATATATTAATTAATTGGTGTTACCCAAGAGTCCAGGGACTTTCTACAGACTGCGCAACCGAACATCGAGGTGCCGAGCAAGATCTTTTCCGAGTTAGTGTACCAATGACAGCGCAGATGAATGTTTGTGTTCTCTTGCTGTACGATTTTATATGACTACGTTTTAATGACATGGTGGATTTCGATATGACGGATTACAATGAGCACAGAATCCGCTTCAAATTCGGTTTCAAACTTGAATAAAGAAACGCAGAAGCCAATCGTAAGCTACCTACCCCACCTACTCTCCCAGTACTGTTAATCCGATGCATATTTCACCCCGTCTCCTAAAAAAGCCCTCTCATACCCTCACTGCTTCGCTCTCAGCGAGTTAGACGAAATAGCAGACACACACAAGCAACATTTCACTCTAACCTTTTCCCCGCCTCCTCCATAATCCATTATCCGGTGGTGACATCTACGTTTAGGCAACCAAAATTATAGTCGGTCCGGCGTAAGTAAAACTGGGATGCGCCCTACACGTACAACAAGACGCACCGGCCTGTGCTGCAGGGCAGTGGTGTAGCTCTCATGAGCAGCCTCCCTGTGTCCCAGAGACGCCTGCACGATGCCGAGGTTCATCCATGCTGCAGCAAAGTCAGGCCTCAGCGACGTGGCGTTCTGCAGCAGCGCCTCCGCCTCCAAAAGGGAGCCTTTGTCCTGTGGACAAGTTTTGCATCTGTTAAGTGAAAATGGCGACGTATTACAGACTCGTACAGGGTGACTCGCACTCGTGTAACTCGAACACTGACAAGTGAAGAGTAAGGCAATAAATTATTTAGTTATGATTTTACACCGTCACAGAGTTGTTTATCCATTCACTAAGGATAAGCTCAGGTCTTAGTATTGGTTATTCTTCACGTGTTTGTACTGGCCAAAACACCTCACTCGGGCATAGATCGACAAATATACTGACAAAGGCACTTTCCCCATGCAGTATGAGTATCTGTAAGTATTGCATGCAGATTGTAGTAACAATACGCATTAAGACATAGTAAGAGTCCACAAAACCAAACCAAACCAATACAACTTCTTGTTCTCGAGATAATTCCAAGTCCTTTGGGAATACAGACTGGTCTTGTAAAGTTAGCAGATATATTTTTGCATGAATCTGATTTGCCTTCATTAGCCAAAACCTGCCTCATCAAGGCTTTTTTAGGCTGAGGCGAATGTTTATTGCTTTACTAATATTTTGCATTGTATTCGGTTTCAAGAGCACACTCCAGCAATCAGTAGCATCTCTCTCACCATTATCGATCAAAACGCAAGAAATATATCCATTATTGCTGAACAGCTTCACCCGTAAAATGCTGGATCATCTGGCAGACGCGATCTCTCAGACACCCATGATGCACCTGGACATGGAAGACGTGTCTGCCCTACTCAGTTTAATTTTCCTCCTGGGCATCTATGGTAATCTATAGTTTTGAAAAAGCAAATATTTTTGTTATTTTGTACAATAATCGATGGGGCAACGAGAAAGTTAGACTGGGTAGACCATTTTCTGATATTTTTAAGATGGTACACAGGGTTTCTACCAAAAATGTATACCTTACTCTAGATAATGAGCAATTCATCTAAGATAAAGCCGCAGAAAGAGATGAAAGTCATTTATCACGAATACAGCATACTGACTGAGGTACTTAATGACGCCGAGTGAGCTAAAATCAGTTTAATATGAGACAAATTATTCATAGTCTAAACTGAGACATACAGTTTTGAGAGACCCTACACAGTATACTACGATACAGCATTAGGCCAACAAAAATTATTACATTCCTTACTAGATCCAACGCAGTCCTAACTAGATCAGGTTGAAAGTGCATCATAATTTAACAGGAGCGTAGCATCACGGACAGACAAAAAAACATAATAGAAATTTTTTAAAAAATACTACAATCATTTCAAGGTTCTTAGCTGCAACTCAATCGACTGTTCTTTTAAAACTGATGCGAAGAACTGAATTGAAGTTCGGTCTTCACACATAACGTTAGCAAGAGGATTTCATCATCAGAATAATGGTTGACTAGTACACAGATTGCGATCGACTTACAGACTACGCGACTTACGACTGCTCGACTTTACGACAACAACTGTAACTGCTCCGTGTCTTGTAAGACATAGCTGTTGTGGTTATGATCGCAAAGTTGATCAGTTGTACGTCACCCAGGTCGTAAAATCTACAGTCGTAGATCGCATACTCAGCTTAACTCACTGTCAGAGTATTCATAATTTTAGCTGAGTAAGGGTGAGCGCATGGTCAAATGGGCAGTCAAAATTATAGAAGCCGCGTTGGAAAAGTTTAAACTTCGTAGACGGCAAATGAATTAGTCAGTAGTTCCATTAGTGGCAAGTGGATCCGTCAGACGTTACAGAAATGTCAAGTGGATCCGTCAGAAGTCGCAAGTGGATCCGTCAGAAGTCGCAAGTGGATCCGTCAGAAGTCGCAGAAGTGGCGAGTGGAACCGTCAGAAGTCGCAGAAGTGACAAGTGGATCCGTCAGAAGTGGGACCAGTGGCAAGTGGACCACATCCCGTACGGACCTGCACCCACCTTGAGTATGTTGGCGAGGTTGTTCATGGCCTGGTCGTAGAGGGGGTTGAGGCGGATGGCTTCTCTGTAGCGGGCCACGGCCTCAGCCTCGTCTCCGGCATCTCCCGCCACCTTGCCGAGGTTGTAATGAACCTGCACCCAATATCTTGCATTAATGAAACGCTTCATATGTTTGTAGGCCCAATCTGATGCCTTGGAACGCTGATAGTCACATGGCAATAACAACGTAGGAAATCAAACTGTTCTTCCAAGAAACAGAAACGGGCAAGATAGACAATTTGATGAACTTGATACTTAAATTCTGAAGGATGCATAAATAAAATTAAGGGAGAAAAAACTAAGAGAAGTTATAGGCCGCAACTTTACAGGAGTTAATCGGCAAAAACAAAGAATTACGAAGAAAGAAGGCATGTCAAGTGACCTCTCCAGCAGCGACCCCTCAGTCTCATGGCACTATCACCATCTATTACATTCTGCAGATCCGGTATTATAACCATCAAAAGTTCAGAAAAGTGAACGTAATGCGCTAAAGGGTTATCTGGGTTCACATTCTTTCATTTGGGAAATAATGCTTACATTTTGGTACATTTCGATTTTCACCACACTTTTTCCACAGGAATAAAGACAACAAATGGAATGTGGTTCTATACGATACTACGAGGAAATGTAATGGTGATGATACCACACTGAAATTGAAGCCTTACGCTTATACACTCAAACATGTCAAGTAACTAGAGAAGGCTACGTTGAAAAAATGATAAAAACATCATGAAAAACTCTGTCACAATTCCAGTAATGAAGACAAAAGTTATGTGCAGTAAATACCTTATTCGGCCGGGATCTTTTCCATTCGATATCCGCATTTGATCACAACTGGATTCTTCTTTCTAACCAACCCCAACACAAATGATAATGAAATCTTCCCTTAAACCTAAGCAGAAGGCAAGCTATCGAAATTTCTTGCAAACAAATCCCATACATACTCGTAATAATCAAACCTTGGGACCGCAAGCAGAAAAGTGAACATGAAAAAAGCAAGCTTCAAACGACAACAACCCTCGCAATATCAATTCCTAAAAAAAGCACTTTCAGAAAAAGAAGAAAATTACCGCGAGATAAACACAGCCCAATCAGCCCATTACCCTCCGACAGACCCAAATCGTTGCATGGTTTAGAGAACAAGCAAATCGAGTGCGCTCGTGAGGAGTAATGTTTCAGATGCAAGCGCCAAACGAAAAAGAAACCCTTCGACTAATTTTAAAGACATGAGAAACGAGAGAATTGCAGCGTGCCTTAGCGTTGAGAGGGCAGACCATAAGGCCGCTCTTGAAGAGCTGCAGCTCGGAGCACCAGTCGCAGGTGCGCTGACGGCAGCGCAGCACGAACACCAGCACCAGGGCCCAGTAGAGCGCCCCCACTGCGCGCTGCACAAGTTGGTACGAAAGTAAAGCAAAGATATTATGTTTAACAATGATGTGAAATGATCTTAACGTGAACTAATCTGTCGTCTTCAATATAAATCGAACTTAGCGTTAGAGTTGCTTCACGACATGGTCAAATAAGATGAAATCAAACTTAACGTTTGATAAGATGACTTAACGTCGTCACGACATGCCAGTATGACGAAAGACACAGGAGTAAAATCACATGTCAATGAGCATAAGGCAAGAGTTGTGTGACAAATGCTCGGTCTTGCACTTGAAGTATGCTTCAGTTCTCGCAATAGGAGTACAAGCACGAGTATGAAGAGCCACTAAAGAGTGCAGCCTTTCCATGAAATGAGGCTGTAAAAGTTCACGAGGCTCAACGACTACTTGTGCATTAAAATGATTACACACTATCCAGAACAGCTCCCCTGAGGGACCCTCATTCAGCATCAACCTGAGTGTATGTTCTCGAGATGGTGTTATCGTCGGTGCTTAGGGGACGTTCACACAGCCTATACAACGACTTTCTCGGTGGCGTTCACGTCGCCAGAGTTGTCAGCTGATGACAGACTTGCGGTGAACACAGGTCAATGCCACGTGAGGTGAACGTCATAATACGACTTCAGGTGAACGCAGCAAAGCACCACGTGACACACAAGCGCATCAGAGGCAGGGACCGCGGTGGGACTGACCCTGCTGGCGAGGCCGCAGAGGCGCAGCTGCCTCATGCCCAGCACAACGAGGCAGCACAGCCCCCCCACGGGAATGTAGAGGACGCGCTCAGCGATCACGAAGCCCACTCTGAAGAAGAGGTTCGTGGCGGGCAGGAATGGCACCGCCCCCACGGCCAGGCTCATCAGCACGCACCTGCACACACAGCATGAGTACTCCCCGTCAGCACGCATGAGAACTGGTGCTATAGAGATGTATGTGCTAATATAATGCATGTGCTAACACAATGCATGTGCTAACACAGTGCGCATACTAGCACAATATTAACACAATACATATGCTAACACAGTGCACATATTACTAGTAGTAGTAGTAGTAGTAGTAGTAATACTGCCAATTTCTAACGCTTTAGTTACTAAGACTATGTTGTGTCGTATGGTGCAACATACTAGCACAATGCTAACACAATGAATGAAAATTGGTACTCTGTTTAAGCCTGTTACTGGTCTTATTTTTCCCTACTTCACGAGTGTTATTCTCAGTGAAAATTTTCGCTCATAATTTCAATCTTGAACATTTTTTGTTCACGAGTTTCTTTCATGAAAACCTAATAAAACTTCAAGTGTTTTTTCCACGCTATACCATTTTGGACACAAACGAACGGCAATGTCTACAAACATTAAAACCTAACCACTTCGACACAAACGAACGGCAATGTCTACAAACATAAACGAGATGAACAGTCCCGCAAAATGCGCACAAGAAAGTGTCGTTAAAATTATCAGACGAAGCTCACCGCGCTGTGACGCCCTTGCCGAGTACCCCTCTGTAGACCAGCAGCGCCAGCGCCACCCACAGGAGCGGCACAGACAGCGCCCGCGTGTCCGTGAGGCTCTCGATGAGAGGCACACAGCCCATAGACCAGTCGAAGCACAGCCACAGCGGCAGTAGCATCAGCACCACGTTCAGCAGGTATATGTACTGGTAGTTGAGCACCTGTAAAACAGCATCAGCACCACGTTCAGCAGGTTTGTGTATTAAGTTTTCTCCCGTGGAATGTCGAACTCAAAAATGAGAGAAAATAATTGTCGTAGAGTATTTACTGTAATCAAAATATGATTTTTCCTTCTTTATGATCTTTGCCCAATGTTTTTCTAAACTATATTATCTATCTTAAAAGAGCTTGTCACCCTTTTCACAAATAAACAGTTCAAATGCTCCAACTACACAACTACACTTTCCTTGTTTAAGAACGTTTTCTCGTAAATAAAAGCGCGAAACGCTCGAACAAATGAACCATCAATAGGAGGGATATCAGGAGAATTGGGAAGATGTAGTAAAATATCATAATTCACACTGTGCAGCTTGTAGACCGTAGCTCTAGAGGTGTGGCGTCGTACATTATCGTGAAGCAAAACTGCTCCAACTCAATTCCTCAGTCTTGGATGCTTCTTTTTCCATTTTTCATTCACGCGATCAATGTCATGAATATAAGATGCTGCGGTTACAGTATCGCGTTGTTGTAAAAGTGGAACATGAATGATTCCCTTCACAGACCACCCAACAGTGACCATTAACTTTTTCGAGTGCAATGCTAGTTTTGGATAGTGTTTAGGCGACTATTCTGTGTCTAACCACTGCTCAGTTCTTTTGCTGTTATCGAAGAATATTAATTTCTCATCACATGTAATGATTCAATTCAAAATGGATCTCTTTCGAGCCGAATAGTTGATAAAGAAAACTACTCTGAAGACGACATTTCATGGGTGACCTCATATTTATGCTATTATATTTATATCGGAGGAACTCCCTGTATCTGAGCGTTCATCTTAAAGTGCACCATTTAGTAATTAAAAAGCTACCAATTTATCATACATAAACCATGGTAGAATTCACTGAAGAATAGGAATACATTCTCCAAGAAGACAAATTGCAGAACAAACCCCATAGTAGAAAGGAAGCCAGAGAGTGCTACAATCTTTCGTGGTGAACGCCATGAAACCACCAAGCTTCTTCAGTATCAGCAGGGCAAAATCAATACTAGAAATTCTAGAGAAGAATGCCTCATTATCCATTATTGCAATGGCAGAGCAGCTTTCAGGATATTCCAGCTCTTTTATGCAAAGATTCACTAAAGGCTGGACTAGCCCCAGAAATATGTCAATCTACACTAGCTTTACAATAGTATCTTCAGTTTATGCTCTTGTTTTTTTTTTCGTGTACAACTATTTATTTTTAGGCACTGTAGCAATTAGGAGAAAATTTACGGGTTCAGATTGAATATTTATTCCTAATCATCAAGATTATGTCAGAAAAGGCAGTTCTCATCAAAGACAAAAAAAATTGCTTTCCTTCACATGATATTAACATTCATTTTCGACAGCGTAGAGATGCTAGTAAACCAATAAAAGCAAATATATTTCTAAAAACTAATCAAGTTCATCGCTCATCACAGGTTTCTACCTCTATGAAAAGGCATGGGCACGTCTAGAGGCAGCCAAAAAGAATTATTCATCATCACTGAAAATACAGTTATAACACATGGCAACGACTATGGCAAATTATTGTTCTTATCAAGTACCAATAGCAAAAGTGGGATCATTACAGAAAACAGCACAGCTACACTGGACTGGTAGCGACATCGCTTCGTTTTAGAGCGAACTCTTATACTTGCATATATATTTATTTACTACAGAATCATTTTCTTCAATGTAAAAATGGTCTAAGAGAGAATACATATTTACTCACTCAGGTATTACGAGTAAGCGCAACTACAACAGTTCTTCAAAAATGAAAAGCCCACTACCAAGTCGCCAGATTATTCAAGGCATGAAAATCTCAGTCCTTGTGGATGGCAGGCAGCTCCCCAGTAGGTCCCAAGAGCAGCCCGGATCACCCCAGCCTGGAGCTGGTGCAGCTGCTCTCATAAAACTAATTAATCCTGACAGCACCACACGCCGACCCGCACTGACGCACCCGTAAGAAAGAGCTTTCCATGAACGAGGCCGGATTGTCGACCTGCATGAAGCGAGGCACTGCTGAGCCCATGATCAGGAACCGGCCTAGCAGCAAACTCGACCCCACCACCAGCAGGAACAGATGGCGCTTCAACAAGCACGCTGAGGGCAAAATATCAGACCGTTAAAAGCGTCATTTCTCAAAAAAATTAAATGCTCTAAAGGAAACCCTTGTTTCCACCAGTTTACAATTTATTGCAGCAAAATTCATGACCAAACTAATCTTACACCAGAAACTTGTATAATAAGTAATGCATTCGCAACAGATCTCATACATACACATCTTCAGTGAATGAATTTTTAAGACAAATGTCAGTAGAGAGAAACAATACCGACTTCTAATATATGCTACCAGTATATTTCAGTTACATAACAAATTTTCAACAACTAATATTGCATACTTGGTAATAAAAACTCTTCACATTTCTTTCAAAGCAATAACTGTTCTGTAGAATAAAGAATGGACAACTTTTCATTAATGCAAGGATCCCTGAGTAAAGGAATTTACAAAATAAACTAATGGAAGAAAGTTGCAAGATTTCTTATTTCATTAAAGTTTCTGGACTAGTCAGAAAATTTCCTACATTGCCTGATACGTCATTTTTATCATGAAGCTAACCAGTGGCTCCACAAAAACACAACAAAATTCCCCCCAAATTCACTCTTGATTCTGACGACTGAATTAACAGATAGATAAACAACAGTGTACTTCAACAGTAATCAGCAATGAATAACAATTATCAGGCCTATGAAAATGATGTTCACTGAACCCAATGAAGAAAAAATTTATCCATAAACTGCAGTACTTTTACGATCTATAGAAAAATAACAAAGCATCACTCACAGTTTGTTTTTCTGAGGCAGCGTCTACGATGAGACCCAAGGGGTAATACACAGAAAAGCCCGCCTCCAGCCTCTCGACAAGACACAACGAGGACTTCATACGCGCTGCACAGCCCAAGAGCAGTGATGCCAACCTCCTTACATAGCATGGCCACAGTTGTGCACACAGCACACAATGTGAGCCAAGAACGCCCTGTGCACACACTGCTTCCTCTGCTGGGACTGATTCCTGCACGACTGCTGGATTGTTCCACTAGGGATGAAGTGGCATGCATGTTCAGAGCTGGACTTCCTCTGGATTTTCTGGATGACTCAATTCCATTGCTGCTGATGTTGAAGTTGTGCAGCCCTCGGGCAGAATGGGAATCTTCTTTGATGGCTCTGATGTAGGCCAAGAGAGCACAGAATACAAACAAAGCACAGAGCAAGTCAGCTCGGCCCACGATGCCAGCCACAGCCTCAGTGTGGATTGGGTGGGTGGCGAAGAGCACACCGGCGAGCAGCGCACACTGCCGGGAGCCGTGCAACAAGTGAATGAAGACGTGTAGAGCCGAGACGCTCACTAGACAGTGTAGCACTACATTGAATGCATGGTATGACCCAGGAGTCAAACCTGATATCAGATAGTTAAGCCTGTAACAAAAGACAGACAACACATGAGAGGGAGTATGTGAAAGACATGAACTCTAGGACATGGATAACAGAAAAGTATGGCTAGGCAAAAATGTATCTAGGCATCTCCAAGAGGTGTAGTTATAATCAAATGACATTAACATGCTGTTAGACTCAACACATAAGCCTCAAGAGATCGTCTTCTTGCCATGCACGTCAGGATACAAAACTGCTAACGAGTATGGATGAATAGACTACTCATCTTCGAGCACAATACTTGAACAGAATTATGCTAAAGCTTAGAAAAATTATGGTAATATCCTCAATTTTATACTGCCATCAGGAAGCTTTAATAGCCTCAATATAATGCAATTGAAGAACAAATTTACTGCAATTTGTTTGCCCCAGCGTGGCATATGCATCACGAGGTACAATGCACTATTTTGCATTATTAGCTGAGTTTAATGCAGATGACGTGGACAAATTAATGGGGTGTACTCCAAGATGAGGCCACAGAAAAGCATGTATATCAGTCACCTGAAGGATAGGACAGTGAGAGGCCTGTAGGATTTGTGGCTGGAGGGATGAGTGAGTCTCGTGCCCCAGAAGTCATTGGAGAAGACATCAGCCACCGGAGATTGCCAACGGATGTCCACATTGTTGATGATTGCTTCAGAATCATCAAAGACAAACTCCCCTTGAATGGATCCCACAAAGCACACCAAGGCAAACAAACTCACAATGAGTGAGGCAGAGAAGCTGGATACACCTGAAAAATACAATCATAATATAAAATCCATTTGTCAAATTTACATCTCAATAAACTTTTCCAAAGAAGAACATGGCTGCTTGCCAAAATAAATATTTCAATTTTTTTTTTTTTTCAGAAATGCTTTATCAAGAAATAATTGAAGCATTGAAAAGTCCTTGACAAGATAATACTTTAAAAATAACACTTTCTTCTGTCAACAATAAAAACAGTTAACCTTGACTTTTATAAATAATTCAATAGAAAAATGAATAAAAATTGATTGCATACAAAAATGGAAGTAACATTATTCCACCAAAATGACAATCCCAACTGATTCATACAGAATTTCAATGAAATTCAAATTGTATAAAAACTCAGGCATACAAAAACTGAGACTTGAACATATTTAGTTATTGAGACAATATAATGAGATTTTGTAATTCTTAGATTTTACAGATAGTGAGCCATGAGCTTCACCAAAGAGTAGCAAGACTCATTGTAAAGCTAACTAAGTTGCATGATTTTAGCAAACTGGGAACAATCTCATCAATTAGGCTCAAACTTTGACTGATAAACACTTTTCCACAAAAATTCACTACCAATATGAACAAAAATTTGTTTCTATTTACAAATTAATTTAAAATGATTAGTAAGAATTTCTTGCAAGCCAAGACTAAACTTAAATGGAGCCCATGCAGATGAAGAACTTCCAGTTACACTAATTCTGGCAAATAAGATCCTTCATGAAAAACACCACAATTTACCTGAAATGTCAGGGTAAAAAAGGGGTTTTCTCTCCCCTGAACAGGAAGAGAACTTGGAGGGGCTGCTGGAAACATCCCTGGTGCCTGGAGAGGCTGATGCAATTCTCATCTTGGTAGATCATGACATGAGGTCATTACCATAACTCAGGCATATTTCTTCTATACATATTGTTGCTTTACCTTCAACAATCTGCAACCATGGAGGGTCAATGGTAACAAGAGCTGCATGAAAATGTCAATTATAAGAAGGATTGCACCAGAAGGTCAATGGTAACCAGAACTGCATGAAAAGGCCAATGGAAATAATGGCACTAGAAGGTTAATGTAATAATGATTTTCATAACTTCAGTGTAAGATAGATTTCTTTTACTCTTTAGCACAGTAAAGGAGCCTTGCCTATTCCTCAAATTACTTAGGTGATGAGGTATACCTATTAATCCAAGTACACAGGCTTGATATAACTTTGGCTCATTGTATACAATATACATATATATTTCCATACACAACTATAAGTAGCAAATTTGCTTGTAAAATGCAAGTGATGAAAACTACTTGTACACAGATGTAACAAGAAGCTCATTCATATTTCACCACTTCAGACAAATATTTGTACTTCAATAAAATCAGTGCTCATTTTTCTACATAGCCCTTAAAGTAAAATTACACTGCCTGGTTACCATAGATCATAATTCTGTTATGAACTTATTATATACCCTGTACTGCTGGACTGTTGCGGATTCTCTGGATTCTCTCTCTCACGATAGCTAGACAGTTGAGCACTTGAGCACTTGAAATAATTGATTGGTCGTGGCGCTCAGCC
>VOMN01090157.1:0-16309 GCA_014899125.1 Orchestia grillus | reverse complement strand
GAAATGCGATTGCGAATGTATTGGAGCGAGCCAATTTGTATTCTTTAAATTTGGGTTGTACTTTTCATGCGACATCTGCGACATTTAATTCCTCCTAACTTTGCCAACAATTTATTTATAGTGACCTGCTAATCTATGTCCTCTGTGCCAACATCTTAATTTCTCGCTAAATACGTATGCGCGTTCCCTGTGTCTTCTAATTTGCAACTTTTATTTTCCCGTGATATCACAATAATGAATATGTTTCGATTTAAACTGTGTCTTTATTTCCACTAGTGCTCACGTCTCGTTTAATTCTGGCTGAACATGTCCTCGTGTTCCCATTTCCCATTTTGCAAAATTTGAATTTCCCGTGCTATGATTATAATAGTGAGTTTATTTGATCTAAAATGTGCGTTTTTATACCCTTCTTCTGTAGGTCAATGGGTGCACTCATTTGTGCACGCGAGAGGTATGAAGCGACCTTTCAAATCTTCACAAACCACTAATAGCAAAAATACTTCCGTCACAATTTCTATCTTGCCAGCCCGCTTTACTTCTTTAAATTTTCACACCGTTGATGTTTCTTGTTAATCTTATTCCTCTTCATTCTTAGCTTGCTATTTCTATGCGTTGGGAATCCTTTTTATGAGCTTACATTGGTTATAAATTCCCCGTTTTATAAAGTCTGTATTAAATAGTCCCTTATCTTTGCTCTCTTTAGATCACATTTCATATAGGTAAGAGAGCTTTAAACTAATCATTGATCTAATCTAATCTGCATTAACATTTTGAACTAAAAGTTGTATGTACAGCTCCTTCCTTCAAACTTTAACTTCGGCTCTCGTGTGTTTCCCAATTCATGTTCTTGCCTGGGGCTTTATTTATCAGTTTTAGTTTTGCAGTTTTAGTTGTTTGCTTCGGTCAGGGAGAAGTTTGATGCCTCGGGGTCACANGCAATAAAAATTGCGTTTTTAACGATTTGGCTGCAGGTGGCAGGCTTTAATAAAAAAAAGTTATTGCAGTGAACCTGAGCAAGTGTGTGAAGCGTTTCTCGTGTGCTAGTGAGACTGAGCACGTCCCTCTCGTGCAGGGTTGTCCTTGCCGTCAGTGAGCATCAAGCTGGATGGCTTCCACAAGCAGTCGACTGGAGCGACCTCTTCTCGTGACCAGCAGGCCCTGCAGCGGCCTGACACGGCTGGTGCGACCGCCAGCTCCTCGCCAGCCATCAGGAGCAACGGCGTTGCTGTCGCTCCAAACCACAACAACAATAACAACCTTCCCAGTAACGTGAACAACAACGCAGCCGCCAGCACAGCACACCCCCGCCCTACCCTCAACAGTGTACCAAGTAAGTCTGTCAGCGCTGCTAGTGCTGGGACGCGCCGAGGTGTTTTCCATTTTGTGGTCACCACACGGTGGGTGTGTGGTGCAGGGCTGCCCTTGTTACCACTCGGTGGGTGTGTGGTGCAGGGCTGCCCTTGTTGCCACACAGTGTGGGTGTGTGGTGCAGGGCTGCTCTTGTTACCACTCGGTGGGTGTGTGGTGCAGGGCTGCCCTTGTTACCACATGGTGGGTGTGTGGTGCAGGGCTGCACTTGTTGCCACACGGTGGGTGTTGGTGCAGGGCTACACTTGTTGCCACACGGTGGGTGTGTGGTGCAAGGCTACACTTGTTACCACACGGTGGGTGTATGACGTAAGAATACCCTGCAATTCCTGCGTTCATGGTCACAGTGTCTGCAGAAACTGTAAATTGTATTGTCTCACGTTCTTTATTCTCGTCTCATCAGTCCACAGCTAATGGGTGTTGAGGCTCGTTTATATTCTCGTCTCATCAGTCTACAGCTAATGGGTGTTGAGGCTCGTTTATATTCTTGTCGTTCATCTGGGAACAAGTGGATGGTGAAAAGGACAGCTGACACAAAATTAGGTGTCAGCTAATGGTTTAGCTAAATCGCACACAACAAATAGAAATTCCTTTGTCGTATAATTCTTTTCATATTTTCGGATTATTATCGCAATATGTGTTGCATATACATACTGCGTTGGTATGAAAACAAGATATGTGAATACTAACATCTGACCTATAAGAAGGAATCTTGAAGAATCTAGCTACTGTACAATGAGCCTTCAAGAAACATTTGTGGAATTGTTCAGCTTTTCCTTAGGAATATATCGAATCTTTTGTGGACATGATGCTCACCTGTGTTGCAGGAGCAGATTGTGTTTCTTGACTGGTACATGTGTTGCAGGAGCAGAGTGTGGCCTGACTGGTACATGTGTTGCAGGAGCAGACTGTGGCGTGACTGCTGCGCGTGTTGCAGGGGTGCAGGTTTTCATGTGTCGACTTTGCACACTACACTCAATTCTTCATTTTCGGAATTTGATGCTCAATTTTAGACTGTCTGAGGTGTTGCTTCATTGTTGGCATCATAGCGTTAATTGCCTGCTCCTCGCGCTTTGAAGTTACAAGACCACTTCGGGCAAATGTACAGGCCCGCCGTTGTTATTGCTCTCGCTGTTTATGCTGCACTCCGATGTGAAAAACAAAGGGTTTTCTCAACAACACGGAAATTAGGTGCAAGTGTTGGCAGTGCCGTGATATTTCGTGTCAAGGCATTGTGCATCAGTATTCTGTGTGGCTACCATTGATGAAACTTGGCGCATAATTGGTGCAGTGGTGCTGTAGCTGTATTGTGGTGCTACACCATCCATCATTTCTTCATTGAGCATCCCTCCATTCAGCATCCAACATCCGTTCATCCAGCATCTCTCCATCCAACAACCTTCCATTATCTGAATTGATCAGTAGAAAAGGAGCACATAATAGTGTACTCCTTACCTCCACAAAAACAATGAACATAAGTGAACGCCACACAAGTACTAATAGCCCTGCCACAATCACTACCAGCGTTGGTCACGACACTCCTTTCAAACTAGTACTGAATTCAAACGTCCACAGTCGCTGTTGCCTCCATATCGTTTTAACAGTCCTAATGAAGCTTCTCCCCGAACAAAGCCCTGATTTCTTAGCTTAATCAAATTCACCATACAAGATGAGAGATTATCAGACACCGTGAAACAAGACTAAAGGGGACCGCAGCCCAAGGTGCAGATAGGTTTCCGTTGAAGAGACTTGCCAACAACAATTAAAAGCCCAAACGCCCCTTATTAACGCATTTCTCATTCCTCCTTCAAACTTCCCTTCATCGAACAGAGGTTAAGGCGCAAGGAAGCGATGCGTGTTGCAGAGTCGTGTTGGCTTCTGTTGGTATTGATGATTGATGAGGGCTGATGTTAGTGATAAGAGGTTGGGGGCATCTAGGGAGAAGCATTTAATGGAGAGGAGTGTTGGGGACTAGTGAGGGCATTATGGGTTAATGATGGCATTCAATATTGAGCTCCCTGGCTAACATTCAACTAACATTAGCTCTGGGTGAGAGCTGGTGTGAATGGAATTGTGCTGTGTACAGTACAGTCTTATGCGTGCATTTCCCTCGTACGTGCAGTTTACTTGTGCGTGATGTGGTTCAGTTGGGCGTCATGCCGATCAGTTGTGTATGTAGCTTTGTCCTCATGAGGATGTTCCTGGTGCTGCACCACTTAGCTGTGCAGTTGGAGGTCAGCATGAGGACTTGTTGGGAGTGTCCTCCTGACGTCACATTCATCTCAGAACTTGGTGGTTCAATGCCCATCCTGAGTTATTTGTTAGTCTTTGTATTATGTTCCGCCAGTTGTACTGGGGTGTCATAATTAAGCCTTATTCTTCCTCTCTCTCTGTCATTATCAAGTGTAAGAGGCCAGCATTCTATGCGAGAGACCCCGTGTACGGGGCCTCCATTTCTGTGTCTTCTCACATTTTGCTCACTTCACGTTGTCTTCCCTGTGCTCCTTATGCCGCCTTTCTAACACGCGAGAAAAAAGCTGTGCCCATTAACCACTGAAGTTTTGTTTCTTCAAGTTACTTTGGAACTTAATTTATCATTTCAATGTTATGATTTCCTCGGTTTAGTAGGAATTGTAACTTTTTTAAAGAGAGAGTGTTAACTTAATTACTCTTCAAATGGACTCAAAATATTTTTACTTCACTTTCCTTTGTTCCATCCGCACATTCATTTTGAACGTCTTTCCTTGCCTGCAATATTATGAATGCATTAAGTTATGAATAGATCATGGGTGTCATCGTTTGAATGTTTGTTTATTTAAGCGTCTCGATGTGCCGCTTGCACTGTTTGTTTATTGCAGCAGTGGGTCGGTGTGCAGCCTGCGCTTGTTATTTATTGTAGCAGTATCTCGGTGTGAAGCTTGCACTGTTTGTTTATTGCAGCAGTATCTCGGTGTGAAGCTTGCACAGAACCCACAACAACTCTGACCACCACCACTCTACCCTGGCTGCACCATCACCACCATCGCTACCACCCACCTCTTCTTTCTCATGCGCGTGGATCCAGAAATGTTACTGGCCATCAGTTGTGCAGTCAAACTCCTCACAAACAAGCAAATCGACTAGCTCCGGTTGGTTTGGTTAGAACGTCGAGTGTTGAAAGTTGTGTTGCGCAGAGAAAAACCCCTATGGCCGCTAAGGGTCTGCTTCCTTTGAGGTGTCACAATTGGCAGATGCAGCTCTCCCACCACGCCACCAATGCTGGGCCGGCCTCTCACGTGCCCCCTCAGCAAACCAGGGCACGTTTCTGTTGTGTGCAGCAGCACAGAGCTCCTCAGGCATGCGGGCTTCGTACACCTGGTGTCACATCAGGACGGGGACTCGCTAACGTGCCAAGTTTGCGTGTACCTATTTTGCATTCGCTGCGGTACTCTGCCCAGCGGTCTGGAGGCTCCGAAGAAACGCACTCGCACCCACCTAACGTCCTACCTCAGTCATCTTCCGCAAGTCCGGCATCTCTCAAGCAACCCGCTGTCCGAGCGATGTCTCTTGTATCCAAAAACCTAGACGTCCACAAGGAGGGGTCTCGCAACTCTTCAAGTCTAACAAAACAGCAGCCAATACCACAAAAGAAATCATTGCATGCGGAGCGTGATGCAACTAGCGTTTCAAAACCTCAGTTACTTGGTCGTGGTTATGTAGGGGAAAATTCAGTTCCCTTGTACAAAAGAAGCCAGTCTTTCCCTTGTCCCCGGACTCAAACACTTGAAGTTTCAAACCTTTCCATGCACCCATCAACAGGAAGTAAACCAAAGCGCGAGAAACCTAAACCAGGAGCTCAACAAAGGGTAGAGAGTACGGCAATATCAGAAGCTCGGAGTAGCATCACTCGTGCCCTGCACCTACAAAACCTTGCTGCCTCTTCAATGAACTCTGATGCCGTCCGTTCGTCTCATCAGATACCGATAGAGATGGGTGGTGTGCGGCCTTCAAATGTGTCTGTCGGGAACCGCAATGCTAATCATACCAAGAAAGCTAAGAGCAGACCTCTCTACATGCGAGCAAAGAGTCATGTGAACATGAAGTCCCCTTCCAACTCGGACGAGTGCGCCATCCAGAGGAGCAAGAGCCACGGGTTAAAGGAATCTTGTGCGTTTCTCACTCGATCCGTTGACGATTTGAGTGAAGTTTGTAACCTGAGCGATGACTTGGCTGACAAACTGAGCCTCTCGTGCAGCCCTGACCACTTGTCACTGCACAAGTTTTCTTTTCAGATTCAAAATATCAAAGAAACCAAGAAAAAACGACATTGCAATGACGACAGCTTAGCATTTTCAATTCAGGAAGGTACACATTCAACTTCAGTTGTCAATGAGGCAAAAAATTCTACTCTCAAAAATGCTTCGTCTTCTGAATCTAAGAAGCTCCGTGGTGTTAACGAGCAGTCTTCATCATTTACGTCTCATTCTGACACAAACCGCCTGCAAGATTGTAACTACAGCTTGCCCAGTGGAGACGTTAGCGCTCCAAATATGGCGTGGTCAGCCGAATTTTTGTGTCAAGGCTCGTTTGAAGATGCTGGCTGCGACCTATATAGTTCTTCACAACATCTTACCCTCGGTACAAATGTTGAAGATAGAGTAATTTCTAATCAGGCCGATGCCTCTGCTCACAGTCTTCAGCCTTCTCCACGCAATAATATTGGACTTGCTGCTCAGCCAGAAAGAGACTTACAGGAGTCAGAATATAAAAAGCACGAAAGGTTACCTCATGGTAGAGTATCGAATCAAAAATATAAACGACGGAGTTTGGGTAGTCTGTTCCCAACTCAAATCGAAGGTGCTTTGTCCCAGAGCGTAAAGTTTGCTGCGAGCGCTAATCCTGGTGACTCGCTTGCATGTAGAAAGGCTTGTTCCTCGAGACGGAGTCCTGCGAGTGGCAGGAGGCTAAACTGTCCCGTGAGCGGTGCCACGCTTGGTGGTCACCACGAAACGAACTCCGCCAGCAGCAGCACCAATGTTGCGGGTGTGGTCCTGTGTGCCTCTCCATCTAGCAGCTCATTTTTGGAAGTGGGAGAGCGCTCTCCGTCTCATCGTCAGGACGACCAAACGAGCCTTGGGCGTGAAAACGTTCGTGTTATGAATAGAGAGACTCTTTCTAACGATGGAAGCACTTCTATTCATGTGAGAAATTTAAACGTGGATTGCCGTGGGAATGAAATGACATCGCAAGTTCTGCCTGATTTAATTGCTGCTAGCTCAGGAGATGTGTTCAAATCTGATGACGTATCTTCGCGTGCCAATAATGGTGGCAATGCCACAGGCAGGCTGGTAATTGACATTAAGAGTGTTCCCCAAGCCTGTGTAACTACAGGCGAGCAAGACCTTAAGCAACCTGCGCTGTTCCAAAGACAAGCATCGGAGCCTCTGTTGAAACTGAACATTCCTTCGACTCCGTGCTGTGCGAGCAGCTTCATGACATCAGCTACAAGTTCCACTGTGGTCATTCAAAGCTCCGAACGCTGCAATGTGACCTGCCCATCGCCAGCTGGGGTACAACATTCTGCTCTGTCACCAGCGGTCACCTCCACAGTTGGGTTCGCAGTCTCGGTGCCACCTTCACCTGCTACACAGGCTACTGCTGGTGCACTTCTTCCTCCCAGTGGCAGTGCTGATGTTGCCAGCCCCTCCGCTGTAGACACACCCCAAGCTAGCGACAGGGAAGCGTGCAGGGTCGCTTCAGGGACTAGCACCTCCAACTTGAGTTGTCCCCCCAAACAAGGACACCGCTCCCCCCACCACCATCCGCGGCCCAGAAGAAGGCCAGGTAGCTACGTTACGAATGCCATGTTGTCACTTCGCGTTACTAGTTTTTCATAACAACATAACACCTTCTTAGCTTCACTCATGCTGACATGGTGCATTCTTGAAACTAGGGATAACTGGTTGCATCACTAGTAGACTATTTCATTTACTTCTGTCGTGTTGAAATAAATTTTCTGAAATAACAAGGCATGCTTCTTCTTTTTCCCTTGAAGTGGGCTTACGGTAGATTCTTCAAGAGTCCTTCTTACATGACGGAGTGTTTGGTGTACTTCTCAAACCCATAAGTGGGTGGTGTAAAAACGAATTTTATAACCCTATGTTTTCCAAATGGTCAAGATTCTACTACAGTGGAGCGGTTTCTGTTGTTGAGCAACTTGATGCTGCTTTTATTTTAAACTTTGACGTGCAGGGTGGGTTACTTCTATTCTCTTGCAATGTATGTATATCAGCGCTTCTATTGTTGACAAGGTGCTAATCTTTGGTCGACAGTTGTACAAACTTGCAACCATTACGCCTGCACCTGTCTCTCGGCGAATAAGGTGTCCTGATGATTTGTGTGCGAGTTCGTATACGTACTCGTTAATTTGTATAACTCGGGATTGCGTCCGAATTTGTTCATGGCAGCTTTCTCTCAAATGTGTGCTTCTCAAGCTGTTTAGACTTGGTGGCCGTGTAAATGGATATACTGACACATGCACAGTGCTGTCAAATTTGGTTTCCATCGTGAATTCTGTGCATAAAACCGCAAGAGTAGTCACAGAGATGGAATTTGTGTCTATGTTTGAATGACGTAATAAGTATTTATTAAGACATGTTGATCCTAAAAATAAAAATTATAATATTTTGGGCATACGCGATCATGAAGATTTTATTTTGAGACGATGATTGTCCCTGAGCCTATATGTTTTGGACGCTGATCTCTTAACACTCATTTTATTCCTAACTTCGTTTATGGCAAATCTCGGTCTTTTTCTTAACGGAATAGGAAATTGGATTAGGGATTGACTTGTGTTTCACTCGGCAAAACATTAGAGAATGAAGAAGTTATAGGATACAAGATCTGGTCAATACGGTAGCTTTTAGACCTGAGTGTTAATGTACCAGACTAAAGAGTTAATGTACCAGGCTAAAGAGTTAATGTACCTGGTTAAAGAGTGCTACTCGAACTGTAGTGAATAGGTAGC
The DNA here is from genome assembly GCA_014899125.1 of Orchestia grillus. NCBI lineage: Eukaryota > Metazoa > Arthropoda > Malacostraca > Amphipoda > Talitridae > Orchestia > Orchestia grillus. The sequence goes on along the minus strand of VOMN01090157.1, from coordinate 7,935 downwards.
TACTTCGTCGTGCGTGGCACAATGCCACTCATGGGACGCATGCAGTTAGGCCATTCCAAAACATATAGAATACAACGAAATGCCGCTGCAGTACCTTTTTTTACTTTTCTGACCTTATTTTACTTTTCTGACCTTATTTTACTTTTCTGACCTTATTTTACTTCTGACCTTTTTTTACTTTTCTGACCTTTTTTTACTTTTCTTTTTTTTTACTTTTCTGACTTTTTTACTTTTCTGACTTTTTTTACTTTTCTGACTTTTTTTTTACTTTTCTGACTTTTTTTTTACTTTTCTGACTTTTTTTTACTTCTCTGACTTTTTTTACTTTTCTGACTTTTTTTTACTTTTCTGACTTTTTTTACTTTTCTGACTTTTTTTTACTTCTCCGACTTTTTTTTTACTTTTCCGACTTTTTTTTACTTTTCCGACTTTTTTTTACTTTTCTGACTTTTTTTTACTTTTCTGACTTTTTTTTACTTTTCTGACCTTGTTTACTGTCACCTCGAAGCTGCACGCGCATCTACGGTGCCTCTCGCCCGTCGCTGGTTTCCTAGAACATTTGCCACTGTCGATATTTTTCAGCAGTCTCGGAAACGTGTGAACCACGCATCCACTTGCGTGTGGTCCACACACTCCCTCTTCATACCTTTTCTGTAACTTTCTGTAGACCTCTTAACAGGTACCGTCCAGCTTTTCACGAAATTAATGCAGATTCTCTGCTGAGGTTTCTCTTAACAAGATCAATGCCACTGCCAAAACGCGATAACTTAGTGCGCATACCTGAGTGTTAATGATTAAAGAGCTTAAAGTCAGTTTGTGCTGAGCTGCTTTCCTGGGCGTGTTTCAGCTTCATTTCTCTCAACCCTGTCTGTATGTTTATTGCTCGTGCATTGTATTTCAAGAACTTTGTTCTATTTAGAAAACAAAATATCTGGAAATGTGTTATGTGGCGGATTTGAAGTGTTGCTGAATGAAGCAAGTCTGAGAAGCAGAGCATGTACTGTGTGTCCTGTAATATTTTTGAGATCTTTCTCAGTGTAACATTTTCTTAGGTATTTTTTTATAGTTGTCGTTTGTAATGTTGCACTGTCCTTTTCAGACATTGAAAGTGCTTGAAAGTGTTTAATGAAACCTTATATTTCATAGCATTCTTGCTTTTATTTTAGTTTCTTATGCTTTTTCTTAAGGAAAATGGATTTGAATTAAGGCTTGGCTGAGTTTTCCTTTACAAGACGCTTCCACGCAGCAAAAATAGGGAGTGAGAGTTGGCTGTTATCAGCTATCGGCGTTTGTCCCACGGTTATTTAGCATTGCATTATATTATTCCCTTTGGCTTATGCAGTGTGGAAAAACAAGTGTGTTGGCCGATGAGCCTTTTTGAGTCTTTTTCTTCGTTGTGTTGCTGAGAGATATGTCTAGAATAAAATTCTCTGACTTGCAGTGCTACAAAATATGTCCAGACCACTCTGCAGAAATCCAGGTTGGAATCTATATTCTGGGTTGAATTTAGTGTACTCTTTGGCAAGGACGAAGAATGAGTCAATAAATGTGTCTTGTCTAACAAGTATTGATAAATGTGTCTTGTCTAACAAGTATTGATAAATGTGTCTTGTCTAATGACGAGCATTTTTTCAGAAGAGCCATCTGTTCCCAACCCTGGCAACCCTCCTACAACGGCCGCTCCAGCGCCTGGCCCTGCGCTAGCGACCCCCGTCGCCCCTGTTGCTGGGTGAGTGCTCGTCCTGCCTCTCATTGTGGTTCAGGCTTGGTTTCATGTGCCATTTCACCTTCTCTATTTCCGAGAGAGTTATTTTGCCGAGTCCCAATGCATCATGACTAAGTTTATGGTGAACTAAGTTCTGCTCGTTGCAGGTCTCCCTGAACAATACGCAGGACTGGGAATGTTATGAACTTCTCTTCATACGAAATTGTACAGGGTGAGGCAGAAGGGCGGAAGAGTTGTGATATGTCACCCAACAGTTAATTTTTTTCTGAACGTTATTAATTGAGAGACATTAGTTTTATTGAAATGATGTTTGACGTAACCAAGTGTTGGAAAAGAATATCTACCATTTGGTGTCCGTATGTCTGTTATCCCTTATGCAGTTCTGGATGGGCTTTTGAAAGTTGACATTCACTCTTTCCAACATCGCTCTATCGATTAGGACAACTTTCACCCGAAACCTCATGCGTAATCCCAGAGCTTAAACTGTTGCTCAGCAACCAATTTCCAGGGATAGAAATGCAAGCCTAAATGCGAAATGTAGCTCTCGTAACTGAGCCATTACTGAAGCAAAGTTCCAGAGAATGCTCCTGAGCAGACAGACTCAAACTACGCAACAGAAGTTGTCCGACTCTTCCCAGGTTTTCACGGTTATGTTTTGTTTGTGTAGTGCTCTGTGATCTTGGGTCATTAGTGTATCTCGTGTATGAAGTGCTTCAACACCACTTTAATCTTATGCTGGTTCAGTAAAGGAATCACGGAAAGAAGGAGGATCTTCATTTAAAAAAACGTCTCCATACGTTGCCTCACATGATTTCTGCGACACAATTTTTCCTGTCAAATGCGTCATAGACGCATGAATATGATCTATGTATGACACATTCTAGTGATATATTTTTTATAGGACTAATACTCCCTTGGCAAATTATACCAGGCAGTGTAATGCGTAAAATATATGAAATTAAATAGTGAATTGACGTTAATGGCAGCTGGTTTTCGTTGCGAATGTGAGAGGTACGTTTGTTTGTACGTGCGTTCCTCTGTCCTGACCTGGTACATCGTCAAGGATCCACCGTCCCAGTAAAAGATTCTTTTTGAATATTTATGTAACCTTGTCTCTCATTAGAAAGTATTTTATCTTGCGTGTTACGATAAATCATAACAGCGGCATAATAATATTCTCAAAATGTAAAATGCATTTTGCAGCTGTCTTTGTATACAGACGTGAGAACTAAGGTTTTCAGTGGACAGTTTTAGTGTGTACTATTTATGGTGGTTAGGTGATGAGTGTAAATGTTATACAATGCTGTGTGAGGTTTATTCGGCGGTCAGGTTATGAGTGTAAATGTTGGACAATGTTGGGTGAGGTTTATTCGGCGGTCAGGTTATGAGTGTAAATGTTGGACAATGTTGTGTGAGGTTTATTCGGCGGTCAGGTTGTGAGTGAGTTAGGCAGTGTTGTGTGATGTGCATTACATAGATACTGAGGTGATGAGTGTGTGTCACACGAACAAGGTGAGGTGATGAGTGTGTGTCACACGATCAAGGTGAGGTGATGAGTGTGTGTGTCACACAAACAAGGTGCGGTGATGAGTGTGTGTGCCACACAAACAGTAAGCATCTTTCGCTGTGCAGAGCTCGGGAGGCCAGCGCTGGAGATGCAGCTGCCCCTGCATCTCAGGACGACCAGCCTATCCCACAGGGGTGAGTTGTGCTATATCAGTTTTTTCTGGTTGCGTGTTATTTTCGCTATATTCTGTGTCACTTTATTACTGAGTAATTTATCTTATTATACATTCACTTGAAGTTAAGCTTTTGCTCTGGTGACTGGAACATATTCTCACAATTCTCACTGTACAGGAATCCACTATCATTGCCTTTTTACTTAAACCTATTTCCTGTTCGCTTGAAAACCTATTTCCTGTTCGCTTTGAAACCTATTTCCTGTTCGCTTTAAAACCTATTTCCTGTTCACTTAATGTATGTTAGCTTATTTTCGGTATACTCGTACACATCACCTCTGCACTCACCTTACTAAAATTGAACCACCATTCCTGTTGCGGGACGTTTGCTTCCCTTTGCGTTACACTCAGAATAAGCTTAGATTTGTCATTCTGACATTGGTCAGCTGTACAGGCTTGATTCTTTCGCAATTCTTCTTGAAATTAGCTTACCTCATTTGTTCTGTCGTCAAGCACGTCTCTGAAATGCTAGCTAGACTTACCTGCGCCTGTCTTTCTTACCTGCGCCTGTCTCTCTTACCTGCGCCAGTCTCTCTTACCTGCGCCAGTCTCTCTTACCTGCGCCAGTCTCTCATGTCTAGCGGTGGTATTTACTTTTCTACTCTATTCAGAGCGTCACCTGGCTGCTTCTTTTACCCAAAGGATCCATTAATAGGTGTTGTAAATACAAAGTGGGCCTGAAAAAGGCTCCTTATTTTTAAATACTTGTAACTCAGTGTCTAATGGCCGTAGATACTTTTATACGGTCTCATTTTCACCGCCATTCGAATTACTTTTATCAGGTGAAACCATTCTGCATTTATAGGAATAGTTCATTTATAGGTCTTAGGCAGTCTTTTCCAATGTGTACTGTTAACCTCTCTAGTACGTCGCACATTTTGTTCTGTATGCTTCACAGTTGTACAGTATGGCAACTATATTAATGTTGCTGGCTAATATAGATATTTTCAGGAGACTGTAAGGTGTTAAAATATACCTGCGTTTTTTTTAGAAGGATAGGAGAATTTCAATCAAGAACATTCGCTCTTTGCGGTACTTTGTGCCCCTAACCACTGTGGAGTTGAAGTTTAAAGTAAATTAACTTGCTTAACGCTTAATAAAAAATAGATTTTGAAGTGAACAGTGAGGAAGGAAATTATCATTTTACGTCCCTGGCACCCCGTGTTGTACTTCTGTAACGCATGTGTGCGGATGGTAATTTAAAATTGATTAACTCTTTGCCGTGGGAAAAATCTTTGAAAAACTGAGCCCGTGAATTCGTTACTACCAGGTCGGCAACTGTAGGCCTGAAAGTTTCCAACAACTACCCTCTTTGTCTCCCCATTTGTTGTTCACATATCTCCTTGGCCTAGGAGAGCGAGCCTCATGTAAATATTCTATCATCATTCCTTATCATTACACCGCGCGTGTGCAGGTGGGAGGTGCGTGTCGACCAGTATGGCCGCCAATACTACGTGGACCACCTGACTCGGTCTACCACTTGGGAGCGACCTAAGCTGCTGCCGCCTGGCTGGGAGATGCGGCGAGACCAGCGGGGTCGAGTTTATTACGTGGACCACAACAACAAGAGCACCACGTGGCAGCGCCCTACTGTCGAGAACATCAGGTGACGTAGCTGTCGCGTAACTGACGCCCAGAGACTTCCGTGTGAGCACTCACCTTTGCATAGATTCCATGTTTTCTGAAGTCCATAGTGAAACCGCTCTGTGTCTGTGTACAATATTAGGTGTAACGGTGTGTGTGTGTGTGTGTTTACATTATAATAAGTACTACCGCGTGTACTTGCACAGTATAAGGAGTGAGTACTGCAGTGCGTATTTGTACAACAAAAGGAGTGAGTAGAACAGCGTGTTTATGTACGAAACTTTGTGTGCGCTGAGCAGGCAGTTCGAACAGTGGCAGGGCGAGCGTCAGCACATGGCAGCGCTGAGTAACCAGCGCTTCTTGTACCCCAACGCCAACACCACCACCGACCATGACAACGATCCCCTGGGCCCCCTTCCGTCGGTAGGTGTTCCGTCCGTACGTGTGCCTGCTGACCTTGTGCTACGTCACACGCTCGTGTTTTAGGCCGGGCCTGTCCTCGAGCATTGGGACACATTACACCAACCCTAAAAGAACCTAATAGAATTTTTTCTTATTAGTCCTTCGTAGTTTGTGCACTTTGGTGCGTATTCGAACACAACAGTAAGAATTTCCAAATTATGATGTTTTATTTCTTACGTCTATAATTATTGACAGTGGTCTTTATAGGGTTAATCTTTCAGTTTCGGTATAGATATAAGGGGAAATGTCCACAACTCTCCTGCGTGTGTGTTTTATTTAATTAGCCACATTCAACTCTACACGAGTAGCTCATGAAATAAAGCGAGGGCCCCACACGCCACTCCAGCCAAACTGCCCCTGACAGTGCTGTAATTTCTGTCTCATCTCGCGCAGGGATGGGAGAAGCGACAAGACAACGGTCGTGTCTACTTCGTCAACCACCGCAACAGGACCACTCAGTGGGACGACCCCAGAACGCAGGGGTGAGATAATATATATGTCTTTGCGCCAGATGAGATAACCCTTCCGTATACGTCTTTGCGCCAGATATATTCGATGCGGGTGATAGTGTATTTTTTCCAGGTATGTTTACTGCAAATATATTTGCTACAAGTTTATTTGAAGCTGTGTACTTAATGTTTTTTTTTTTGCTTCAGGTGTATGTGCGTCGAGTATATTTGTTGCTGGTATATATGCGGCAGGCATTTGCAGCTGTTTATTTACTGTTGTTATATTTGAGGCAGGTGTGTTTTCAGGTGGTGTATTTGCAAATTATGTTTTTGCAGTACTGCTACCTTCGTTGCTAATTGCTTCAAACTTACGAAATCCACTTATCGTGTTTGATTAAAGTAATCCCTGATGCTGATTGGATTACAATGCTTCTCAGAAATAAACTTGCTGATATTCGAAAAAAAAAATAGAGATTTGGCATTGTATTCCTGCGGACGTCTTGAAGTGCGTCGTTATTTTCAAATAATGGCGTACAATATACATGTTTCAAGACAGCCACTTCGTCCTGTACCTAAAGTACGAAACTTGCAGGCTGGTGGTGGAGGAGGAGGCGCTGCCCACGGGCTGGGAGATGCGTCTAACGGACGACGGGCGGCCTTATTTTGTGGACCACAACACCAGGACCACCACCTTCCATGACCCCAGGGGGGACCAGGCCAGGTATCTTACGCTCTCCTCATCTCTGAGTGCTTGCTTCTTTTTGCCTTCTGCATATAATTAAAATGACAGCGCCATTGATAAACGCAGGGGATATTTTCGAATATGCGTCCCTGAACGTATCAGTCTACCCTCTTCGGAAGAGAGAAATGAATAACATTAACGTTAGATAAGTTTCTGCTTCTTGGTAAGGTTCCTACCTACATTGTTTAATCCAATCAAGCCAAATTTCTTCTTGGCTTTGTTGTAAATCGTTTTGAATTCTCCAGAATATGCGGAAATATTTGTTTTACCGTGTGTATGAAAGCTACCTTGAACTACGCAACAAGTATCAGTATATAAGGAATATTTTAAATCATGAAATTTTTTATCTTCTCATCTTAATGTTTGGTGTGTGATGTCACTTGACATAAGACATTGGCGCTATGTACTATGACCTCTAACTGACGAAATTTCGTTCTGCTGCACCTCAGTGTCGGTCGCACGGCATACGGAGTGGCCATCTCCTACGAGCGCTCCTTCCGCTGGAAACTGGGGCAATTCCGCTACCTTTGTCACAGGTGTGTTGTGTGGAGCTTTTGTGAAGTACTGGGCGGAGTATCCTGAAGCGCCAGTTATGAACGGTTTACTACTACTACTACTACTACTACTACTTTTGAAGTACTGCACGTGTGTCGAACGAGTCTTCGAGTCTCTGCAAATGGGGCGGTCTTGAGTTTATACGGCACGCAGTGTAACTTCTGTGCCACCCCGTTTAGAATCGGCTGTCTGGCAGCGCTATGCGCTCTTGGGTATCCAACTTTATGGAGGATTATAGATTCCCTCTGCATAAGAGTCGTGATGGGTAACCCAAAAACAGCATGGCTCTAGCTGATCGCAAGTCGTCTGTACTTATGGCAAATATTTTAAAGATTTTTGACAGAGATTGTTATTAATGTGTCAGTGTTGCATCCAATTTGACAGTGCCTTCGCTTGGTCGATGTATTTTCGTTATATTCTTCTCATATTTACGTGCTCTCTATTCTTGAATTTGTGCAGTAACGCCGTGTCGGGTCACATCAAGATCACCGTGTCACGGCCCTCGATGTTCGAGGACAGCTACCACCAGGTGATGCGGCTGCCTGCTTACGAGCTCAGGAGAAAGCTCTTCATCATCTTCAGGGGCGAGGAGGGCCTCGATTATGGAGGGGTGGCAAGGTGGGTTGGTGTGGTGACCGTGTGGCCATAGTCATCTGGGTTGGTGTGGTGACCGTGTGG
>VOMN01090151.1:0-11174 GCA_014899125.1 Orchestia grillus | reverse complement strand
CTCTGGTGACCTCAGAACTCGGCGACCTTTAATAAGGAAGTCGTCGCAGGCTCCAAAGAAATACGATTTTCGGAGCGGACATCCCAGCCTTGGTGACGCCGGCGCTGAAAGCCTCGCTGGTTTTATCGAAGCACTTCCGCCTCAGGAGCCGGAGCCGCTGCCAATATCGCCGCTGTCCGCAAGAGTTACCTGATTTATGGAACGCGTGCGGAATGCGTACGCACGCATGCGCTGTGTTCTCGCTCGTAGGGAAATCTTGGTGTTACAAAATAAGTTGATGTTGTCATTCATTCTTGATGAGAAAGGGGTACTGGGATGTGGTTCTGTTCTCAAATGAGTATACTGAGTTTACATTGTTCGGGTACGGCAAGAAAATTGAGATTTTTTCATTTTTGAGATACTAGTCGGAAAATATTTCGAATGGGAGTAAAATATTTCATTTCGAAACAGATTGAATTTTATTCGAGTGCCAAGTTCTTTTTCTACTATCAAATTGTATTTTCTGCGACAACATCGTTTCCCCATTAATATGAATACAAAATAAATAAAAGTGTATGAACAAATAAATACTGGGTGCGAGGGTTATTTGCCAAAAATTTTAGTATGTTAAATAAATAATAATATTTTCCAAAAATATCCTATATATATATAAATCAAATTCGTACAGATATTCATGATGATTGTTCTTTGTCAAATTATTCTATGAAGCCAACTTTAGCAACGATGAATGCTTCTTTGCGGGTCAGAAACCGTTGGCCAGTTTTAGTGGTCCTTATAAATTTAGTGGTCCTTATTTATTTCAGACATCAACTGGACAATGGAGGCCTTCCGTCAAACTATGGTACTATGAAGATGTTGATTAGTCTCCCTTTGAACAGCGCACAAAATGTAATATTACGAAGGATTCAAATCTGGAGAGTTTGGGGCCACAAATTGAGGGCCACAAGATCGTCAAAATTCTCTCTTAGCCAATCTTGTGTTGGAATGGCATTGTGAAAGGCGCCAAATCTTGCTATCAGAAGCATGCTCTTCCATTGGATACTTCATCTACCCAGGGCTTAACAACCATTTTAGAACATTAACACATCCATCAATATTAACCCTAAGACCTTGTGGGAAGATGTAAGGTGGCACGACATGACCTTCACTACTCGTAAAATCGTCTTGGTTTCAGTTAAAGCAACTATGACTGCATATCTTTTCTTTTCTTGAGTTAACATCTCAATTTAAACGTTGCATCTGATATTCTCATATAAAACAAGTATGATAAATGATTCGACTGTGTAATGAACTGAAAAAGACGCGTTCTCAAGTAGCCCTGGAAACCGGTGTAAAACTAATTGTTTAACTCATTTGTACGACGGTAAAACTCAGCCAGTGAATGCAAAATTTATATTAGTTTTTGAACAATAATAGTTGATGATCATTATATCATACTGAACGAAATGAGCTAAGTGACTTCAGTTCGAGTACTGCATGTAAACTCACGTGAGCGTTGGTTTAACGTGCCCAATAAAACGATTTGTTTAACGGTTGGTTTAAAGTGCCGAATAAAATTGTTTGTTTAGTTAACCGTTAGTTTAACGTGCCCAATATACGATTTGACCTGCATCAGTAATTGCCTCGCCCACCTTTTTCGAGCGACGGATATTTAATTTTTTTGAAATGGGAAATTCTTCTAAGGCCACTGAGCTGAGATCACTGACCTAGGTGACGATCACCGTAAAAATCGAAACTCCAGGATTTTACAAAACATACAACAAGTGTGCAGTCGAACGTAAGTGGGCCAGCAAATGTTAGAGCTCAGCAGACGCTTAGTTCAGGTGCTCAGGAGCGACAGAACTGGGAAGCCTTCGAATTGAAACTTACATCACAAATGTTCTAAGGCGGAGTGTAATTTCAGAAGGTTACTGAGCGGTCTGTACATTTGTTTAGTAATGTCAGTGATTTCCAGAGCTATGTCTACTGCAAATATTCTACATACTTGTGTACTCAAAGTTGATTCAAGGTAGAACGATGCTTACTGCCTACATGTTGTATTAACAAAACGAGTCGCTAGACAACCATGGGTCCATCAGTATTCGGTATATAAAACCAATATCTAGCGACACAGTTGTGCAGACGCTCTACACAAAGTATGAGGCTCAACCCTATGCATAGCACTCGACACAATGTATGGCACTCGACACAATGTATGGCACTTGACACAACGTGTGTTACACGACACGACATTCAGGCACTCGACACAACGTGTGTTACACGACACAACATTCAGGCACTCGACACAACGTGTGTCATATAACACAGCGTCCAGCAGGAGGCGGCCTCAATAACAGCCACCAGCCCCCACATCACAGTCCGGCGCGTTGCTGCCACTCGAGACGCTGCCTCGGAAAAAGAGTTCGTAACTCGAGCCCGTGACCTGAGCGGAGCCGTGACTGGACATTTATACGGTGGACACACGCACTACTAGGTGGCAACAGCTGGTGCGTTGGTACAGCTGGTGCGTTGGCCCTGCTGGTGCGTTGGTACTACTGGTGCGTTGGTGCAGCTGGTGCTTTGGTGCAGCTGGTGCGTTGGTGCAGCTGGTGCGTTGGCCCTGCTGGTGCGTTGGTACAACTGGTGCGTTGGTCCTGCTGGTGCTTTGGTGCAGCTGGTGTGTTGGTCCTGCTGGTGCGTTGGTACAACTGGTGCGTTGGCCCTGCTGGTGCGTTGGTGCAGCTGGTGCGTTGGCCCTGCTGGTGCGTTGGTGCAGCTGGTGTGTTGGCGCTGCTGGTGCTTTGGTGCAGCTGCGCAATGAAAGCATAGGGAAAGCTGAATAAAATACCTAAGGAAAGAATTACCTTCTGGAATTGCAAACAGACCCAAAATCTATAATGGAATAGATTGTTTCACACCAGCGCTCGACATTCACAGTTCTGCTTCTGGCTTAAGAGCTTAAAAATGCATTTCAATCCCATTATTACACTCAATTAATGCATTGATTTATGTAGGAGTGCAATGAATTGGCGATGTATCTTTAGCAAGCGATGCAAATGAGATGAGGCTGTCGGCAGCGGAGAGAAAAGCCTGCAGGGGGCCGCGGCAGCCAATTAAAACCTGCAGCTTGATTTCTGTTCCTATCATCTAATAGTTTATTCGATACTTACATAACTGGAAATATAAAAATACGAACATTTTGCACTAACTCTAAGGCGCTTCATGATGCATCGCTTGGCCGTATGGAGACACTCATTCGTGCAGGAATTTAGTAACGAAAACACGTTCACTCGAAATCTGAGCTCAGCAACCTGGCCGTAGCCTGTTCTGTACGTGAGGAACATTCGTTACGAGGATGTGAATAAATTTCCTATTGTCTCGGACTACGTAACACGAATAAATGTTTGACTTGTTTCCGTAACAAGATCTGCAGCTTGGATTTTATAGAATATTCGCTAAAGTTGCGCACGATTATTGACAGGAAGCAGAACGACGCCCGAATGTCAACAGCTTTTTTAATTTACGCCTCTGAGGGACCAGGGGGCTGCCGCAGCCTGACCTGGAAGGCACGGGCTGTTCTGCTGGTAAGATTTTTATTATATTATTCATGATTGACCCGTCACTGTATTCAGCATCTGTCACTGTATTCAGCATGCTTCCATGTCATTTTGCATGGTTTGACTGTTGTGTTCAGTTCCGTACATATACTACTGTGTTCTGTATACTACTGTGCCCTGTTCGGCATCAGGTTCCCTTTGTTGTGTTGTGTTCTGATTTAACCTACTGACTTAACGCTCTAACTTAACGCTCTGACCTAACCTTCCGACCTAACCTTCTGACTTGACGTTCTGACATAACGTTCTGACATAACGTTCAGACCTAACGTTCTGACCTAACGTTCTGACCTAACGTTCTGACCTAACGCTCTGTTCTGCGCCATGTTCCTAACGCCGTGTAAATCCAGACTTCGCATTGGCTTGCGGTCTCCTCCAAAACAAGTTCCAGTAACCACCGAAACTGTGTTGATTTTGCAGCCTCCAACGCAGTGTTTCGCGGGCTGCAAAACACAATTTAGAGGGTCGCTCGAGGGCAAAACGGGACGTTTCCCGCTTTCAGTCTGACAGAGCAAAGCAAAGTCATTGATGAGTTAGTGCTACTCATGGGAGTAATTTCCACCCATTATGTTTTGTACACTAAATTGGGTACCTTAGAACACAAACTTATTCATTTAAAAACTTCCTTTCAGTCTTTTGAGAACATCCGTCCTCTTTGCCCCACCATATACATCACTGGTGCACTGGTTCGTACAAGCCTCGTAATAATAGAGTCCTAAATTAACGGCGTCTCAAGTTCCAAATTAGCGGCGTGGTGACACAAGCCCTTACATTGAATTGTTTCTTTCCTCACGAGGCCTTGACTTGCACGTCAGAGCTGATGCCAAGATCATCTAAACTGCCAATAAAATGTGTCGCAGTCGATATATCGGTCATCAGTTTGATACGAACGCTGGGTGTGGAAATTTATAATTTAATATTCAAGCGAGGGAGCGACATCGGTCAGGTAAGTGTTGGATAACGCACTCTTCACTCGAGGCTGCTGTAACGTACGCCTTTTATTGTTTTTTATTACATTTACTTTTGCATCTTTATTATACAAACATTATAAATATATGTAGATATGTGCCATAAATTCAGTAAACCAAATTTATTAAATTGCCCCATGCAAGGGTGTGACAAAATTAGAATAGTCATTCACAAAACGCCTGCAAGAAGAGAGCAAGGTTCTTATAAATGAAATTTAAACCAAACTACGCGGGAGCACACCCAGCCTAAGAGAGCTCAGTTGGAACCGAATAACATTTCCTCGAGAACACGACAGAGATAGCATTCAAGATGCCTCTTTTTGCCTCGAATTTTCAACAACCATTCATTTGAGACCAACTCGTAAACTCAGCAATTCATTGTTTCGGACCCAGAAGCTCATGAGTCTGATTTGAGCTCACGCGCTGGGGCGTCAGAGAGAAAATCAGTGCCACTAACTATTTAAATTCGATTCAAAGCAACGGTTTGTGTAGCGTGAGAGCTCCAAACTCACCGGGAATGAAGGAAATGAAATATTTCAGTTTCGATTGAGGAGGCTTTGAAGGCTCGCGCTGCTTTAGTGCGAGGAAGACTAGACTAGCGAGCAATTCTCCGATGGGGCATCGCTGAGAAGGTTATCACTTAATCTTGTATCAACTGATCCATCATTCCGGGCTCTTGGTCTTTGTTGGCACAACACAGCGAGCAGCGGCGTACAGTGTGGACGCTGCGTCCCAAATAAATGATCACGAATTACGAATGCGCTAATTTAGTAGCTAATGAAAGATTGAAAGTGAGATATACCTCTCCATGTTTCAGGCGTGCCACTTTGTTTTGCAGGTGTAGAAGATTCAAGGTTTTGTGAATACAAATTTAAGGCAAAATAAAATAATAAGCAGCTTGTTTAAGTTTTCTATTTTTACAGCGAATACTGCGCTATGTCTTGCAAGTTGAATAAATTTAATAGAGGAGGCTTCCTGTCCTCTATCTTTAAAACACAAGAGGATGAGCTGTGTTCCATTTAAGGCTAGCTTCTGTAGCTGTTGGTGATTGTTCACGTGGCATTATATTTCTTAATGAAAACTTTGACGTTTAATTTAAAATTGATCACAAGAGTATTCAGTGGTATTAAATTTAGTCTTGATATCTATCATCAATTAGAGAACAATTTACGTCTTAGTTTGAAGCTGAAAAGTTGAAATGAAAACAAAAATATTACCAGGGTTTTGGAGAGGATTCCATATCTATAAGTATAAACTTGGACGAAACAATATCGTAGAAAATGTGGTACATTTTCGAAAGTTTTCTTTCCTTTTTGGAGATGGACATTTGTTGCACAATAACATCGGCAAAACACTTCGAAAACGAACGCAGAATTATGACCCACCCCGCACTTGTATTTACATCACACTCATCTTCGGACGGTTCGTCATCACCACCATGATGGCGTCGTCTCATCAGTACAAGACGCCGATGAAAAACGATTATTTTGCTTCGCATGACCGTTAGCCTGTCAGGCCTACCCAACATAGATCAAAAGCACAAACTTTAAAGTAAATAATCATTGGCCAATGATCGAGTAGATGGTCGCGTATAAAAGTAATCGTTACCAAGATGTATCTTGCGAGAACGGTACAGGCTATATGTTAACATGTGACACGCTCTCTCAGTTGGCACACCTTCATAGCTCGAGTAAATTGAAGCGGAGTGCGACCATTACACAGAGAGGCGGATCCATCAATGCCAGGATGCGAGCTGCGCGGTGCTTATCATTAAACCAACCATCATGAGAGCCTGAGGGGCAATAAGCCACTTATGGTAAGGGCGTTTGTGCTGAGCGCATCTCAGCCAGAGCAAATTAGTGGCTTTATAAGAGAGGACAGAGAGGCACTCCCTTACACAGTCGGTCCTATTCTTAAGAGTCTTTGATGGATCCATTGAACCTCGAGACCGAGTATTCAATGGTACGGCTTCTCTTCCTCTGTCTCGACACTCAAGACACTGTAGCAGTCGCTCACAAGAGGCTAATTAGCTCTAGGGAGGATTTGCCACTTGTGTTACAGAACTCTGTGTTTCAACCATCTCGGAAAACCGTGTTCCGTTTTCCTTCAGTTATTCATATTAATAAAATCTTTGTCTCGTAACAAGGCCGTATAGAATAATAAAATTTGTTACTTCTACTGCTGGAGTAAATGTATTTTGGGTAGGTACATTAATTGAAAAAATATATCTAATTTGAGGTTAGATCCTCTGCCTTCCACTTTTTTCAGATCGAGGACATTCATTCCTGGAATTCAGCTACAAACTTCTCGCTAAGTGCGTATTTTCACATCCAAAGATTCATTGAGAGTATAATAATTTACATTTTATGCTTATTGCAAGTAGAAACACGTACGACATGACAAACTAGCAGCCAGGCTCTACGCTACATGCCCGTAACACGTGAGTATGATCTAGGGCGGCCATTTCTTAATTTCTAAAAAGGTGATTGTTAAAATTTTCCTGACGTTAACTTTCGGTCTAAACTAAGCACATTCAGTGGGGAAGTGAATCATATGAGCTGTACGAAAAACATGACATGAATTTAACACGTTGACTCCGAAGTGGGTCATATATGGTACACGCGATCATCTAACCTAACCTAATGTAACCAAAGCACTATCATGTATAAATACAAATTTTTGAGTTTTTGTCAAATCTGTGTTCATCAATCGGATAAGCTAGTTCTGATTAAAAAGAAAATTAATAGAGTAACCAAATTTGTGAAACTAAAATCCTTCATTTTTAAATTCGCAGTAGAGATGTAATTTTAATTTTACCTGTGTGGAGAATCGGAGTCAACGTGTTAAAGACGAAGGTCAGAGAGCCCCGAGGCAGGACTGCCAGCAGCACCGCCCCGACCAACCCAAGGCCCGCAGATCCCTGGCATGAGTCTCACGCTCCCGATACAATCAGTAGATCAACACCGTTCATATGATGACTTTCAAAATTTTGCATTTAAAAGCAAAAATGTGATGCGAAATTCCCAGTTGAATTTTTTCGCCAGAGCTTCTATAATTATTCTTAATATCTGCGTCCCACGTATTCAGATTCATTATTTTAAAAATTTATCGAAAGGGGCGCCAACAAGTTAGACTAGGTCGCACCNTCTTAAAGGAGAGGCTCTAAATGGCGAGCAGTTAAAAGGACGAGCACATTAGCGCTGTCATAACAAGCGCCCGGCCAAGCGTGATGACGCCGCCGATAGCGCGCATTACTTCAGTCCGCCCAGACCCGAACAGCTCCACACGTCCTACCGACTTCAACAAGAACCTTAACAAAGGAAGCCAAATCTCACCTCTCCACGACCACGATTTGATAACCTCATAGGTGTCCTGGCTCGTTAGGTCGGGCTCAGAGTGACGACTCCCTGACAGTTTGATACAAATCTTAGACTTCAGTCAATCCGAGTTGAAAGCCGATGCTCTGCGGAATGGTAATAGTTTATTGAAGAAGGTACTTCCCGCCAATGAAATCTTAACATGGGCTATAATTACTTGAGAGCAATTTTATTCTAATTTAAAGGTCTAGCTACTCTTGAGGATGGAAACTAGGGTCAGTAACATCAATCCGAACACGAGGTTTATCTGGGAGTCCATCTTTGAGAGTTAATGAGAAAATCCTTCCTCGCGAGAAAAAAGTCATTCCTGTCGATTTTATTGCCAATTTTGTACCTCAATCTCATGAAAGATTGACAGCCGAAGAAAACGTACGTTGATAACAGCTAATACAGTATGATGGTGACTCAGCTGAATCGATACCCTATTTGATCTCGCGAAAAGGATAAAGCTTATTTCCACGGAACAAACTCGGTAATCTTTTCTTCTAATGATAAACACCTCGCCAACGTTATCCAATATAACAGCACGCCAATGTTATTCAGTGTAACAGCACGCCAATGTTATTCAGTAATACAGCACGCCAATGTTATTCAGTATAACAGCACGCCAATGTTATTCAGTATAACAACACGCCAATGTTATTCAGTATAACAGCACGCAATGTTATTTAACATGCACGCCGATGCTGTACTGAAAGCTCAAGTTGAAATACTTCAGTGTTGTTAGAGTATAACAGCTCGCAATGTTATTCATTATAACTATAACCAATGTTATACTGGAAGTTCTAATTGAAATACTTCAGTGTACGTTTCTTGTAGATTAATTGCTAATTAAAATTGAGTTTTGTTCTGGCAATATAGATATTAGAATCAAGAGTGATCTTACAAGTCAAAAACTTTGAGTTACATAAGTTCGACAGGGCTGAAAGTTTCCCCGTGTAGTAAAAAATATGAATTTTTAGCTTACGTTGATCTGGAGACGTTATTTGCGAGATGACTTCCGCATGCAAACAAGTTCGACTCGAGTTTCCCAGAAAAATGTAGGTCATCTGTAAAATTGCACATGAGATTTTCATTTGGTGATGTCTAAGTGAGGTGACGCAAGATTTGATTACTGAAAGGAGCGCCGCAGTTTTTCCTTTTCAGAGAGTCCAGTTGAGTCTTGCGTTCGGAAGTCAAAACAATAATCAAAATTTATTAGTTCAGTTCTGTTGTTATGACAGAAATCCATTTATTTTTAACTTTCAAGTCCATCATTGCTCACAGATTAAACGTGTCTTCAACACATTCATGAGGTGAGTTCAGGTGATGTCGAAGAGACGCGCGTAATTCCACGACGTTCTCACCCAGCAGTAGCGACACTTAATTTTTTTCGTATTCCAGCCGACTGGTTTTTATAGTTTTGTGATCGAAGATCGGTCTTAAAAACTTGAGCATTGATAGTGATTTTTTAGTCAGTGTGAAAAAGGTTCCACAAAGCTTTAAGCTTGAACTGATTATCGATTTTCTTTCTTTTTTCTATCATGTGATAACATCAGCAGAAAATATTATCAATATAAACCCTGATAGTCGTGTGTAAAATGTGAGCTTCGGGAGATTTACGTGCAGTACTGTTTACATCAGGGTTTGAATTTTGTTTTCAAAGCAGTCTCCCTCACTAAATCATTCGTGCTATGGGGTTGAGTGTAATTGTGTACATTAACTAATTCCCCAACATTATTCTGAAATTACGATTGGAAGAGGTGTTATTCAGATGCAAATACTATGGTTTTATTGATGCAAATACTATTGATGCAAATACTATGGCAGCTGCCGGCGGTGACTGCATTAAATTCATTTTTCAATGAACAACGCTCTTTGCCTTGTGCGGTGGTGATACTAAATAGACTAGAGTATGGCATATGGGTCGGCCCGAATGGCACCTTCTGGAGTTTGTACTGCAGATCGCGTGCGGTCAGACACCAGCCACGTACACGCACCCATGTGCAAGTAAAATAAAAGATGCAATGTACGTCAAATAATTCTAGTGTGACCACCACCTAAGTTCAGATATTATGGCTCCCTCTCGGTTGACGCTTCAAAAATACTGGCCAAGTGTATATCGGTCGGTCAAGCCGTGGGTGAAGGGCCCACGCCCGTAAGTCCTCGAGCTCCCGTCGCCGCTTGAGGGCGCTTGACTTTTGCTGACCGGAAGTTTTGAGATTCTCTCTTTACACTCAGGCCGAAGTCTTGAGTTATTCTTGGCCAGGAATATGGGGCCTCGGAAAACGCGACTCCTTTCACAATATGTGGCGGCTTCCTTAGCGGAAATAGATACGAAATTTGGCCACCGTGGAGCCGATCAATCGATGGACCCCTTGTAAAATGACAAAATTTTGTGGAACCGCAAACGCGATGCGACTTCTGCAGCCGCCTGACGCAAAATAGACGAGAACATCGTACTTGAAATTTATGGTATTTTAAACTTTCGTTTCATAGTTCATCTTTAAAGGTGTTTTGAAGTATTTACAGTGTGTTAGGCAAGTTGGGGATAATATTTTTGGAAATATTTTGCCCTCGGAGAAATTTATTAGTATTTGAGTTCTTCCGATGCCTACATTGAGATGTAAGAGCGTTGCCTTTCAGTGCCCTGGGTAAAATTGTGTACTTTCTTTTCTCTCCTTGTATTTTACGCTCATCTTCAAAGCATGGAAATGCAATATATGTAGGCTTAAAATTTATGACTGTGAAAATACAAATTGTGAATTGTTTTGAACAAATCCTATTGTTTCTATCGTTGTTTTGCTATCAGAGTTGATTATTATTATTTTTTGGAGAAAACGGCAACATTCTACAGGCGTTTCACACTTCACTCTTCATCAAACGTGAGCCCCACAAGCTTCAAAACAATGCATTTACGTTTGATCTTTCGTTTCTACGATTGGAGTCCTGGTTTCAACAAAAATATTAAAGGCAGAACAAAACCTTCTAATTTAGAGCAAGAATAGGTTTATTTTGCAAAAGGGCAATCCATAAACGCAGCCATACATGATCATTTCACGACATTCATGTTACGTTACTCAAACTCGAGTACTCTTTGTGCAGCTCAATATACAGCATCCCCCTCAGCTCCTTACAGCTCGTATAGCATCCTTCTCAGCTCCTGGCAGGTCGTATAGCATCCACCACAGCCCCTGACTGCTCGTAAAGCATCCACCACAGCTCCTGGCAGGTCGTATAGCATCCACCACAGCTCC
>VOMN01090142.1:0-25314 GCA_014899125.1 Orchestia grillus | reverse complement strand
CATATCCAGAAATGTATCCTATGCAGTTGAGTCGGTATCCACAACATAGGATTAAACGAACAGTGTAAATTTCGAATATCTCGGAGCCGACAAACACATTTGCACGGTTTCAATTGAACAAGGAAGAAGACCAGAATATTATATAGATAGATCGATCGATACCGGCTTCAAGCTGCTGAACCACTGCACTGTGTATCAGAGATGTTATTCATGTTTCAAATGTTCGATTAGAATTATTTAGCGAGTCAAGGAACTCGCTTTCAAACATGAATTTTGCGTTCGAAAAATTACTTTTATTATTCAGCAGGCGTACGGTTTTGTGATGATCCCGCGGTCGTGTAGAGTTAAATGAAAGTATTTAAAATTGAGAACTGAATTTTTAAATACTAGGTAGTGAACGTATTAAATAAACAATTATATGATGATTCATAAAGAACCGTGGATATACAGGGTGTCCCACAAAAAACCGAACCCCGTTATTTCCAGTATCACTAATACAATCATGAAGCATAAGAATATCATAGTCATTTATAGTCATGAAAATCTCAACAGCAAAAGGTTTATAAAAACGTCAAATTTTAAGAAATCATATGTTTACTAAAAGAAAAAAATGGTATATAAGATACTATTTGACCCGCTGGCCATCCGCTTCAAGACATTTCTCACATTTTTTCTCATTTTCTTCATCACCCGTCTTATCATACGTGGATTGTTCTTAAACGTGTCAAATTCCCCAGAAATGCGGTCTCTTAACTCGTCTAAAGTTTGTGGTGGGGATTTGTAAACTTCAGATTTGACGTGTCCCCATAAAAAAAGTCACAGGGTGTTCAGTCCGGTGACCTAGGTGGCCATTCTGGCTCAAATCCTATCGCCATTATTATTCCTGAAAAGACTGTTTGCAAATAATTTTTAACAATAATACTCCGATGACAAGTTGCTACATCTTGCATCCACCAAGTATTGTTGAACTGATCACGGAAGCTTTGCTTGAGTTCTGGAATTACTCTATCATTTAGTAATTGAAAATAATATTCACCAGTAGGATTTCTTTCGTAGAATATTGGTCCAATCAGCGTTCCATTGCCGCACAGGCCAGCCCATACGGACACTTTCTCTCGGCTAAAAGGAACATTAAAAACAGCTTTTTCAGAAGGAAAAGTTTTTGCAGAATAATACCTAAAATTTTGTTTTTATTTCCCCGTTCATATGAAAAGCTGCCTCGTCGCCTACAAGATATCTAAGAAATTGCGCTGGTTGATTCAGAAACCATTGACAAAATGCCCGACGTCTTGGAAGATCTGCATCTAGAAAAAAATCTAGTTTGTATAAAATGACTATGATATTCATATGCTTCATGATTGTATTAATGATACGGGAAATAACAGGGTTCGGTTTTTTGTGGGACACCCTGTACATTGTGATTGATGAAGGACACTACATCAATTCCATAAAAAACTGTTGTTATAACTTGGGTATCGTTTTCTCTTCACATGATTCTTTGGGAGGAAATCAGGTGTTAAAATTTGATGATAACTTAGTTGCACGTGTTGATTCCATTTATAGGAATATAAGCCTGTCGGTAACAAAATATTGTCCTCACATTTGACCAACGATATCTGAAATGAAACCAAATTCTTGTGGAAAAAGAATGTACTTAATTCTCAAAAATGGACGAAACTCGAAAGTTCATTGAATTGGTATCGGAGAGATCGAAGTTCATTATTGTTTCTAACAGAACGCTTAAAATTTTTACTGACACCGTGTGAGGTTGTCAGATTTATTATCTATTATTTTATCCTATTGTATATTTATTATATATCATTTTATATATTTATTATATATCATTT
Organism: Orchestia grillus; assembly: GCA_014899125.1. NCBI lineage: Eukaryota > Metazoa > Arthropoda > Malacostraca > Amphipoda > Talitridae > Orchestia > Orchestia grillus. Next base: position 23,467 of record VOMN01090142.1, on the reverse strand, counting down.
TATGTATTTATAACATATCATATTATATATAATATTCTATATTGTATTATTCGGCAATTCAATTTAACGTAGCACTGGTAAACAAATTTACTAAAGGGTGTTTTTTCAACCATGTAGATAAGCTGTCTACTGATGTGCAAACCTCTTTGATATACAAGTACAGTTGTACACGTTGTGCATCGGGCTACGTGAGCATGACCGCAAGTAGTCTTAGATCAAGAGTTGCTGAGCACGCAGGGGTGAGCTTCAGAACTGGTTCCCGCATAACCAAGCCACTATACTCTGCTGTGAGGGACCATGCCGAGTCTTGCGATATCTTACCAGAATCTAGGCGGTTTGCGATAATTAGGTGTACATCGAGAGTCGTTGATCTTAAAATTTTATAATCGATATTTATTTTAATATTGAACTTCTGTTTTAATAAGTAACCAATTTCTTATCCATTTGCTGTTCTTATACCATAACCTTTTTTAGTGTCAATCTGTTTTATAGTTTTTTGCAATTTTTTTGAGCTGAATAAATTTTCTTTCATATATCCTCATCAATTTTCAACAAGTGATCTCTTATTCTAGATTTTTTCCTTTAGCTGAGAGTGGGTACGGGCCCGAATCGTTCTGAATATAATGTCTTCTCATCAAACTTTTCTTACTCTCTTATTTATTATAAAATTCCCCAAACTCCCGGCAAATGTACAGTAAAATAATTTCATACAGTAAAGCATATGAAATTGGAGAGTTTTAAATTCTATTAAATCATGTTTCCAAGAGTGCATAGGTTCCTATATTAATCTCTACGTATGTGATACAGATCAAGGGGTGCACAATACGAACGAGAGGAAATTTGTAGTGTCATATCATGTACAGCACAAATCTAATTTCTTATTCATTAGAGTACTTCTAAACTTCGAATAGTCCTAGAAATTCATGACCATATTTCCATCTCTCAGTGCACTTTCCAATGGTGTATATGGTTGATATCCAACGGTTATATTTTCCATCTGGGATACCTCCCTGTAAATTTATAATTCGAAAGATATCTGTTGCAAGAACTACATGAGGGATGAATTATGAATTTTTTATACGTTTTACTTCGTTTGACTATCATAAATGAAATGATACCGGCAATGTTTGCTTCATTTTAACTAAATCCTTGAAAGCAATTCGCAGGAAGTAAATGAGTCGTATATCATTGACGTTCTATTTCTACTAAACTTTCAGCATCTCTAATACACTTTTACGCGAGGTTGTATTCCAGAGTACACTTATATTGAGGGAGGAACCTATCTACTGATTGAACTCAAGCGTAGTAGCTTGCCATCAAAGTAGTCAAGCCGCGATGAGTTTTGAAATGACACAGATTCATCCAATTTTAATTAATAACGTTCATACAACCGTACAGATCTCTTATTTCTTCCCATAGGGAATTGTGCGAAATACTACTACTCTGTATAAATACGTAGTTTGTATAAATTCATATTTCGGTTTACTTTTTTTCGTTCGCATACATAGGAAAAAAGAAGAAAAAATTTACTTATTTTCATTTTGCAGACAGCAGATTTAAATTATTGTTGCAAGAGATTGAGTAATTTTCCAGCTTGTAGCAAACGGCTAACTAATTTGCGTTACTTTAAAATTGATGAATGACTGATCGAGTATAAGTTCTAGTTTTATAAGATCTCAAACACAAGAAAAAATATAAGCTTAAGTTTTCGTAAGCTACTGCAGCACTGGTTCTAGCAGACCATGTCTATGTTTAGGTTTAGCCACCTGTATTCGGCCGCGGGTTGCTGTAGTTCATTCTGATCAAATGGAAAAGAAAGAAAAGACGCACAATGACATTGTTTCTCGAAAAGCGCTACTTTTCGAACAACTTGTATGGCAAGATTTTCAAAAGGATGCATATAAAAACGCTCGCCAAATCGGATGCAACGTTGTGTCAAAATTTCAAATCAGTCTGTGAAAAATTTTGTATTTCAGAATTTGAAAGAATGAACATTTACCTTTTCATTCATTTATATTAAGATGAGCTATATCGAAAAGAATCAAGTTACGAGTTACTCGTAAGTGGAAGAAGCAAATATCTCATGGAGTCAATTGTCCAGCAAAATGTCACCCTTTTTTCTTCAAATTAGCCAGATGTAATACACGCACAAGCCCCAGATTTCTCACATAAATATTTAATGGTGAATGATGCGTAGAGTCCACCAGTGTTGGTCAATCCACTATTGGGAACGAGTAATTCTTTCGGCCTAATCAAATTTTCATTTCATTTCACTGCACACTATTTTTCAGTCTGTACGTAAAATCTACGGCAAAGTATGCTAATTGCTCTTCAAAAATAGTCCTATGATGGATACCAATTAAATCAAACACGAAGCTCGATCATACGAGTGCATCACAAAATTTTCGAGAGTTTGGAAAGACGTTGAACCCCAGTATGTATGTGTGATATGATGATACCATTAGTTTTTGATGTAATTGAAGGCAAACGTGGGCCGGGAGTGTTGGAGATGCAAGTTGGTCCATTTCTGAAAGGGCTTAAGAGGAATTGACTAGATGGCGAATGGATTTTTTTGTACAATAAACAAAAGATGAATTAATTCTTTCCAAGAAATATCAAGGTTGTTAGAGATGCGATAACTATCTCACTATAGAAAAGTTGTTTACACAATGGTAAATTAAGATGCGTTCCATGAATTTCTCTCAACCCTGGAACATGTTATCCGTTCGCATATTTATATTTGATACATATACACATGTATATGTACACCTTAAATATATGTATTATTGGCAGTTGCTTGGAGACGAAAATTTCGGTTGCATGCAGCCAAGAGTCTTGTCTGTATATGAACTCAGTAAATGACGAACTTTTCGACACGACTGAGCCGTGACTCAGGAGTGGTAACGAAGCGGCAACAATGACACACGCAGGCGTGTCAGGCCAGTTACATTTTGTAAGTATTATGGGAATAACATTGCAGTTCATTACTGCAGGGATCATGTTACTTTGAAATGAAAATGGAAATTTCAATGCGGTCTTTAGCCTATCGAGGCTCCACGTAGTAATTGCATGTATATTAGTCTTAATCTTTAAATGTTACAAGGCATGGCAGGTGTGAATAAATTTAAATGGGTGGTTAACAATTCGGTCTATAAGGAAGTATAACAGGCAAGCTTCAACAACTTAAACTAACGGAAAAAGAAAATGAAAACAGCTCAAGCGGAGTGATAAAGCTGGCAGAAAACAAACTGAATTATACTTAAATATTCAAATTAAAGGAACTGTTCTTAACTCAACGAAAATAAAAAGATGGTGGGAAAAAATTATTCATTTATAAATTGAATCCTGAATTTCGGTAAATACTCAACTTTTCCTAAGTATTTAAAAATATTCAGTAAGCAAAAAGATTTGTATGTGAAAATATCATAATCATCGATGGAACGAGGTCGAGGGACAAATGGCTGGATAAAGAAAGTATCCCTATCGGAATACGGAAAGAAAAATATAACCACCAGAAAACATGATCGATTCCTTTACAAACTGTATAGCGTACCAGAGCTGTGGTACATGTTGAGGTTTTCCCATTCATGGAAAATACTGGAAAGATTTTTTTTTGTGATTGTTTATTGCAGGTCCTAATTTACTCGTGTATTCAAAAGCGCGTTCAGAACTATTCGTTGTATTTTAGCCACCCCAGTGCGGTTACTGCGTCGATTCAAGATGTGTGCTGCAATATTTTTTGCAGTGAACCGTTAAAAGCTATCAATTTTTTATCAACATGGAGCGATACACAAAAAAAAAACGAGTAAAATCGACCTTTACTTGAAGAGTACTGACTCGGTCAGTCGCGTGCGTAGGAATTGTCAGAACATTTTTGGCGAGGAACAAGGCTTTTGATAAAGTGCATGAAAATACTCTTGATAAAATGTAAATAAATTGGGAAAAAGATAAGAAATACCCGGTTGTGGTAGACTGTTCGAGATGATGTTTTAGTTCCTTGTTTTACTCTGAATGATGGAACCCTTGAAGCATGTTATAGCAGTCGTATAATTTTTCTCGCGGAATACTCGAACAAAAACGTTTGCAATAAAATGTAGGCCGCATTGCAGGCATTAACACATTTTATTTAGAAATACATAGAATTCTGAATACTTTTCGTGCGCTCGAGTATAGATTACAACGTTGTGTGACTTTCCATCCGAGTCGAGCTGGCGTGGCAGATACCGAGAGGACGTACGTCTGTTACGAGCGATACCGCTAACGTACTTCACTTCTCCAACGAAAGCGAGACACTGAGCAAGATATGTGAACTGTGGCTTGGCATGATAAAAATATTCAGTGTCAGTAGCTGCAGGCACATACGTGAAGTCATTGTTAGGGGAAATAACACCGCCGAAAGTAGACGTTCGTTTCACAGTACCGAACACTCCACCAAGCCAGGAGGGTGAAGAGCCCAGTTCGCCCTCATTTATGGTAAGTTTAATAATGTATTAAAATCCAATTTATTTTCCTGGAACAATTGAAACGATGTGCCTTCAAAAAGAGCACAGAATAAACACGTTTCAATATCCTGAGCTGCTGCTAAAGTGTATTTTAAGGGATGAAAATATTATTTTCGAAGACCTTTAAAATGGTATATGTATATTAAGCCGATGTATTTAAGTTTTTAATTTTTTTCCGGGGTAAACTATTTCAACAACTAATGCCTCGAGTCGCTCACAAAAAGCAATCAATGAATATTTCGTGATTAAATAACTTGACAAATCGCATGCCGTCAACACAATGTAAAAAAACACTGATGACAATTCCGTTCACTGTCATTTCCTCTAATTCTAGACACTCGTTTCATAGGACTTTCTCCATAGGATAACAAAACGTCACTGTTTTTCCAACTTCCTAGAGCCATAATTTAACTCATCAAACTTTTTCACACAGCTTTCATTACATCATCGAAAAACACTTACACGTTATGACGTATTTTTCAAAAGACTCTCATTCCTTTCATTCTGGAGCATAATTAATTCCGGAAGACAAAGTTAGCGCGTGACACTCCTAAATTCCGGATCATTAGGTTCTTGTCAGGGACACGCTGAACTACATCAGAATTTCGTCGTTCGTGGCTGTGTTAGTGTGTCCGACATCGGCCGTCTGCCTCAGCGATTTTAGTTGGGTTTCCTTGAATGATCCCCAACTCTGAGGGTTCAACACGCTCCCAGCTAGTGTACTCTCTGTAAATACCGAAGGGCATCGATCGTCATCTTTCGGACTGCTATTGGGTGTTTGAATTTACGATAATTTTTTCAGTTCTTGTGGTAAAACACAGACAACCTTCAGAACTTCAATTGAAAACGAACTGAAGACATACATTACATCGACGGTAACGTACAAGATTGGTACAGTAAATTTTATCTGGTAAAGTCCAATAATTAATGCTGTACAAATATTTTTTATACAACTTTTTAATTTAGAGACAAAAAAGTGATGCTTAATGATATACAATGAGTATTTCCATTCACCTCTGTTAAGTAAAACCCATGTACCATGCCGGTAATTTGAATAATTTTGTTAACGAATTAATTCAACTCACTTCTGAAACATTTGTCTAATCAAATAATTTCCCTTGCATTAAATTTACGTTTGCATAAGTCCGCTAGAGCACAAGAGTTTTGTGAAAATATACAAACGTTCACAAGGTTCAATTTCTTCCAAATTTTATACTCAGTAACGTAGCTCTACAACATGTAATAAAGCACAAGTCATTCATGCAGCTCCGATACATAGCGGCAGTATACAGTGTGTTCTGCTTGGTTGTGTGAATATATTTCATTGGATTAAACGTTTAAAAACTTTTTATTTATTCGGATTTTGTACAGTACTGCACTGTATCACAGAATGAATAATGCATTTTAATGATATTGCGTGATCAGTGGAATAACTGTACTCCTAATTGTCATGTTCTTTGAAGTTGCGGGAATGTTAGTATCATATTTCAACTGGTCAGTTAGATTGTGAAAAATCGCTGTAAATACCATAAGTGGGCAAGAAATCTGTTTTTTACAAAGAAAATCTTGCTAAAATTATTTCCTGCTTGGAACTGGTATGTAAGCCCTCGATATGTACAAAAAATTACGTCGTGATCACCGTACTGTCGAATCATTTATGTTTCGACATAAATGAAAGAGAACATTGATGAAAGTTATCTGTTAGGGATATTCGTAAAACATTTTAGAAACTTCTACTACTCTTCATTCAACAAGTAAGAATATTTGCGAGGCGGCTGGTATTTTAAAAGTTGGTAAAGCCACCAAGTGCAGGATCCTCAACACCCTTGCCAGACTGAAAAGTCCTATCAAAAGGAAAGCCAAACGAAACCATAAGGGTAGAATAGACATAAAATTACATGGAAATGAATTTCAGCGATTACATTATTACTGATGAATCTCGTGCAAAGCTCGATGGACCTGACGGGTGATGATCATCTGGTTGGGTATTGAATGGTTGTTCTGAGCTAGGTTCCATGAATTTCGTCTTAAAGTCAGGTCTAAACGACTCTACCAAAAACACTGGATGAATTATCGTCAGAAAATATTCAAGACGAGGTTCTTCCTATCCCAGTTGAGACGTTTCAGTGAAACATCAATGAGGAACATCCAAGCAGATTGAAAGAATGGATGCGTAGATGAAGACGTCATCCACGGGATACAACTTTCAACAATTTATAGTTTGAATCAATGATTTATAAAAAGCAGGCTGTAATAGTTCAATTGCTGTCAGTATTTTTTCTCTTTTACCGTGTTTTTTTGAAGTTCCTGTTTATTGTGTCACCCTGTGTAATATATGCATAGTAAGCTGCAATATAAAGATAATTCTATTCTCTCTTGAGAGCCGCTACTGTGACTTTAAACTCTTCTAGTCGCATCTTATGTGTACATGATATACCTGGAAGCATCAATAATCAACCGGATTATTGACGCCTTCGCAAGGGTTACTGAAATTCTAGTGTCTTTGCACGAGTTCGACAGTCATTGCGCCGGCAATTCTACGCATGCATCACAGCAGACGGACGGAATTTCGAATACCTACCTTCCAAAACCTATCTTAAAACTCTGTATTGTATGTTGATAATAATAAACTTGGTCTAACTTTGATTTCTACCGATTCGCCCTAACTTTCAAGTCTCCGTCCGTAACTTTTTAACCAAGCATTTTCGAACATGCCTCCATAGAGAAAACTGTGCTTAATTCACCAAAATAAGCGTCATGTTAAAGTTTGTTCAAACAATTCTGAAACCCCTCTTATATAAGGCACCTGCCGTGCCTACCTTTTAGGGCAGGTACCAAAAAAACATTTGTCAGTGAATAAAAACTGTTCTTATTTTTCTTTCATATTCATACTAACAATGAAAATGTTGAATTATTACCCTAATGTTTCATGTAAAAAATATTACTCTTAGTACATTTCATTCAGCGTAAGCACACCTTACCCAAATGTTATAGGCACAGCACGGGCTTGGTTTATATTTGTAGGTATATATGAGTGTTTCTCAAAGTTTTTCTCAGGTTAGCGCGGAGGCGATAAGTTCGATTGCGCTCGGCCGATAATTTCTAACGAAAAATTCAACGACTGCCATTGGCAAATAGAAGACGTATCACCTACAATGGTAGACGTGCAGAGTCAATCATAGATGAACAAGGAAGTGGTGTGGACGACCGCCACTGATAGTCGGAAGCGTGGGGGAGAACTCAGGCTAAAATGTGAAAATTTTACCGGTAATTCAGTGGCAATACACTGGCGATTCATCTATAATCTCACTTTTATCAGGTCATATCACGTCGATAATACTTACAAGATTTTAAATTGTAAAAACCAGCTCACAAACTCCTCTGATGAAGAACCACCTCTTCCACACTTTTAATTTTGCACAAACATCACCTTCTCGCGAAACTGCTAATTGTAATCGAAAATTTGTAATATCATTAAAATGTCTTTTGCACTATTTGCTTACGCCATGGATCTTCCTGGAATTTGTAACCGAATGAAATGCAGAAATTTACATTACATAGTTTGGAAGCTGCGAATACTAAATCAAGGGCCCATAGGTACACCTCACGGTGGACGTATGCCATAAGTTGAGGTACGAATTTCATCCTAGATCTGAATACATTACTGACCAGATATCCAGGGATATCACTTTTACGATTCTAAGGTGTCGCATTGTTCGTAATTATTTTCAGGACGATGCAAAACACGTCGCAATGTGAAGACAATAAATATTTTACTAAATTCGTTCGGCCTATTCAGTTTGACATATGTTTCTTGAGGTTACAAAGCCAAGAAAAAATATTCTGGTTGTTAAAAGAACATTTTGAATAAGTTAGAGTGCAAGTTAAACCCACAACACAACGAAATTAGTTTTAAATGGTGTAAATACACAACGAGTTCGACCGATTTCGGCCTGAACAATTGCTTAAACTTCTAGTGGAAGTCTGGAGGTCATTGCTGCAACTTTCAAAAGGAAATTGGACTACAAGTTATCTAAATTACCACAATTGTTTGGTCAACATCTACCTTCCAGTCCACATTTTGAGAACTGCCATTGATTTTCGACAGAACTTCTTGTGCCAGAGTTTAGCTGCAGTGCAATAGAAATTCACAAATTCTGTACATGGAGAAAAGTTTAGATGACGTTCTGGTTACAAATCTGTCACCTTTCAGTCCAGATCGTCACTTTTTGGACTTCTATAATGCCATATTTTCAAGAACAAATCAAGAGCTAGGCGACTTGTTTTTTTGTGATTCAAGACGACGCTCTCCTTATAAACATTTCTTATTACCATTTCAATAGATATTTCAAAATGTCAAAAAAGATCGTGAGCTGATACCTTGTGTAACTTAGTGATTCCAAGTACAAAATTTGAATGAGTTATTATTCATTCCGTGAAAAAAGATAATAGTTTTAGCGTTCTTGTTTTATGAGATGGTATGAGATGGTATGGTATCGATTCTCTTTTTTCTTTGTGCGAATCTATGAATCATGTTTTCTTGAAAGTTAATGAATTTGAAATAAGTTGAAGCCTCTCTTGTCCAACCTGTCCTAGTATTGTTAGCGTTTGAACAGAGTTGGCGATAATGTCAGCATTTGAGTTCGGAACTTTTTCATCAGAAGATCTTCACTTCCAGTCCATTTTCACGTTGCTTTTAACTTTTAAAGTTATGGTGAGCGGAAACACACAGATGAAAGCGGAAATTTCCTGCCCTAACCAGAAGGCGCTTAGTTTGTAAAAGAAAGAATTCATTTTCCCGGCGTGTTTGCAGACCACCCGCCTCTTCTGGGCGCGTTATCTTGCGCTCTGGAAACCAGGAGCGACATGGAACAAACCTCCGCGCAGTCGGAAATGAGGTCGCCGTTACAGCAGATTGAGCTTCAGCGGAGGCTCCTGACTTTTATCGACCTTGTTTTCACGTAAACACCGTAGCTCTGTGGTGGTGTAAACAGTGAGCGGTCATACGCGATAAAATCGTGCTACGATCTAAAATATATCGTTTCCACGTCTGGAATTCCAGTGAGAACCTGAAAATATTTCATGGAAACATATATGCAGCACGTTCGTCCCCCCCCCCTCACAGAGCACCTGATCGTTCGCAGTTAACTGCTGTACTAATGTCTTCTAATTAGCTTCTTATAACACGCTCTATCTGCTTCATCAGACGCAAGCATTTTGTGTGCTATTTGATGCTCACTCGAGTTGAGGCTACTCTATCCCGAGGATTACTGTTCAGCGGTTGTTTACGGGAACCGATCTGGCACTCTACAGAGGAGATGAATGCCATAGATTACGAATAACAAATATTAGGCTGCAAGTGAATCGAAAGTTCGGTATAGTTTGAGACCCTTGAAAATTAGTGATGCTTGACTAAATTTGTGAATTAATAAAAGAAAAAAAGTTCATCTGGGCTAGAAATTTTGTTTATTAAGGACTCGTCAATAACGATGTTTCAGCGTAAGTTTATAATTCATTATTAATTATGGTGGTTTCATTTTGAAACAAATTCGATTGTCCTGGGTAAAGTTGCATCGTAAAAGATGAACAGCCGAGGATAAAAGCAGTTGTCTAAATCGGATTTAGCAATCGCTCAGTCTCTTTCTACTTTTTAAGCTCGGTACTTTTGACGAGGAAATTTATACAGATCGTCCACGAATCCTTTTCTGTAATTTTTTAAATAAGACTTTCGTCAGTCTTACAAATAGCGAATAAATTGAATACAAGAATATTCAAATTAACTGACGATTCAGCTACGGCCAGAGAAATTAACGTCCAAAAAATTGCTCAAATGATTGGGTGACCCCGGATGGGAGAATAATTATTATCAAATTTTTCATAAGTTTTGAAGGAGCCAAAGGAGTTCCGCACAAGCTTGCCATGATTAATGAAAACCTTTCCTAGTTTGCAGCATCCGTGTTGGGTGGCATCTGGGCAGAAGAGCTGACCTACGAAGGCCTTAGACAGCTATTAATAAATATCCATCCAGGCCCAATATTTTTCTGTGCCAGCAGAGACTAATCAAGCAACAATGTCTTTGGAATATTATTTTCGGCTTTTATCATTCGATGTCTCCGTTGCTGGCAGAGCACAATGACGTAATTACGTCTCTGTCTTGCGACCAAAAAATTATTCTCACCAAAAAACATGTTCTGATACACATTCTTTCATTAGCATTCGTTTTATTTTGAATCTTTCATTGAACTAACATTTCTTGAAGATGTTATTGGTCCTCAGCAACGTGGTCGTCCAGAAATGCCATAACTCCTCACTGAGACCACAATGACTTTGAGCTTGCCATGGTGTTCGATGACGTGATGCGCCACATTCACTCTTTCATCACTAACGCACCGACGAGATCGAAATCCTGAAGTGCCCCAATGGCTTTCAAAAAGAGAGAAATAGCCCAAGTGTTACACGGAGTTACTCTGTAATCTCCACTGATCAAGCATTACCGGGGCACTCCATGGTTACGTCTATGCTATGCTTCTGAAGAAGAAAGTTTTCAATTGATTTCAGATGAAAGTTGGAGTGAAATTGCATTCGTGTACCCTGCTATATTCCCATCGGGTGATTTTTATTCTTTCGTAGGTGAGTTGTCTCAGTCAATAAATAATTAGTACATTAAAATTAAAAAGTTCAAAAGCTTGCCTACGTACCAGCACAAATTCAACCAGTTGAATACCAGTATGTGCTAATAACCTACTCAATTTTATCGTAAAAGTTAATAAGGAAGCCAAAGAAAACATACTGTTTCTAAAAACTATACAAAAAACAAGAGCTTCCGAGCATTTTATTTGCTCATCTCCAGTAGTCAGGAATAAGATCGAAAAGCACCCATTACAATGACATTGGATACACAAATACTGCAATTCTAAATCTTTCCAACGGTGACACAGTTGTAAAACAACAAAACACGCATTAAGCGTTTACTTTCCACCAGTTAGGGTAGAGTTTCGAGTGCGTCAGGTCTGTTCTGGTTTTTGAAAGATGGGTGAAGCGTATGGATGATAATACCTTCAATTAGTTTCAAATCTTCAGCGAATCAATCAGTTTCAAATCACTGAAATTCTTCGTAAGTGTGGGATGGTGTGATTCTATTGCAAGGTCTCGGGTAATGCAAGTAGGTGGATAAACAAGGGGCTTACCAGTACGCGACGATACTCCTTTGTGCTCAGCAACGTGCGTGTGCAGATGACGCTTTGTCTCTCCGCAATAGGGGCATTATACTGTACACGAGGTACCAACATACGACATTGGTTCGCAGAGGAAAAGGAACTCTATTTTCACCTTGAGAAACGCCACCCATAGTATGACTATTTCGAAATATAATGCTTTTATCAAATTATGGATAATGTATGCGCTAATTACGGTGTTAAATTTGTGCTTGATATCTTTGTTGACCTCTGATTGTACATATGGTCAATCTGATCGCTTCCTTTGACACAACTTATAGGTTTCTTTGGAACTGTTACAGGAATTTGCTTAACGATAAATTTAGAATTTAAGAACTATTTAAGAAGAATTCTCGATCACACGGAAGGGAAATCTATTAACATTAAGCTACTCTCGTTAAAACTCCAGTTCAGAAATCAAATTTGTCCAATCCGAACACAGCTGAAAAGCTCTGTCTGATATAGGTACTTGACTCAACTAATTTGTGCAAGTAAGTTATCGCACAATCAACCTTCAAACCTAACTTTGTTAACGGTGTTTTTCGGTATGCTCCTGTAGAAAAGTCACTACATTACATCTAAATATTCGCAAGCTCAGTTTTTAGTGATTTTTTTAGAAACAGCATATTTTCTTTGACCTTCATGTTAACTTTTATTAATGAAAATTATGTTTCCCTAAAATTAAGTACATCCGTATCGTACTGAAGTTTGAAATAAATATTTCACTATTGTAAATATATTTACTTCATGAAGATAAATTGTGCTAGTAGCAAGGTTCTAAGAGTTCCCATACCTAACCCAATAGAATGAGCTAAATGCAAAAAGCTTATCATGTATGTAGGTATTATGCAAACAACTGTCGATAGAAACATTATTCGTTCATCACCTGCTCTCGTAGATCTATTCATTTCTTGAATAATCAACAGTATGAGTATGAGTAGTAGTAGTGAATGCAGCGCTTCAGCAACTCAAGACTATCTCGCACCGACAAAATAGGGAACATTTAGTATGGACTTAGGAGAACGGGGAATCTATGCACAGGGTGTGTTCCCACACAAGATCCCTGCGCATAGAAACAGCAAGTTAAGAAGGAAGAGGAAGAAAAAACAAACAAGAAATAGCGAAGAAGGAATGAAAACGGAAAGAAGCAAAGTGGGCACGAAAGATAGAAGTCCCGAAGGCCTATCTAAAGCTGAGGTAGCCTAGCGGTGCTCCCCTGGGGGCACTAGTCCCCATAGCATAGGATAGACAAACCTAACTAACCTACCTCTATTGCCTATGGCCTATCCTATGCCCCCTGAGGGGTAATCAACATTAAAAACTTGGGTCTTTTATTACTGTAAATCGGAAGTAGCAAATCAAAAGTTTGCGACCAGACCCAGACGTAGTGCGTGTGACGGCTGCTCTGCCAGGCTCGGGGCGGTCTGCTACCGCGCGCCTTCACACGTTTTTACCGTTTTAACTTTGCCTCTCGATGTTAATTAGGTCGAGGTTCACAAAACTCGGTAAAACATGAAATAGATTTCAGAAGATGCAATTAAAATCAATGTAAATATTTATTCAGTTCAGCCATGCTTTCTTATTGTTGCTTGGCCCTTGTGGATAAATTAATTTTGTGATAAAACCAAACGTATCAAAGAGCCGTTACTATAAAGAAAAGTTTTTTTTTTTTCAAGCTTACGTATCAAAATTTACAAGTCCAGGGATTTGGGGTACGGCTTATATAAATCAATGCTGACAGGAGGGTATGGGGAAGGATTTGAAAAGCTTACCGGGATCAAATGTACGTAAACATTTGATCTATTTAGGTTTCCACCATGACCTGTAAAACTTACTTAGCAGCTTCGTTAATACAACGTCGAAGTTTTGTTTGATAAATATTTAATTGTATGAAAAAAAACCTGTGTCTATACTTATCTAACAAAACCACTTGATACGCCAATTTTAAAAGCAGTCATCGTGATATTCAAAGACAAAAATAATGTTTATACTCATGTTGAAATTTGGTGCTCTAATGTTACAAATTGTACGCTGTGTGCGTATTTTGATACACAACTACAATTCTATAAACTTTATTCAAACAAACTATTTCAGAATTATTTATTCATTTTTGTTCTCGCATCCCAGTAAAAAATTGGAAGCAGAGTTTGTTTATACAGCCCAGACATGAACATTTGTGCCACTGTTTTTAATGTGATTTGAAAATTTTGAACTCTGGTTTGGGTAAGAATTACTGGTAGCTCAGAGATATTGTTAGCAGGATGTTTAAACAGGCCAGAACAAAATTTATTTAGAACTAGAAAATCAACCAAAGAAAAAAATGCATATGAATGAAGTTTTTAGCCCAAATTAAAAACAAGTCTGAATTATTTAGTGGCTTAACCATTTAGTGGAGATGATTATTGCATGGAGACGATTATTGCATCTGGAAATTAACTTTTGACACTCCGTTTGTGGCATCCTGTTCCATTCTTGCATGCAGATGATCCTCAAATCAACGAGGGTCTTTGGACTCCTTCCATGCAAAACAGTTTTAAATATTAGACACAAATTTTCATTGCGGTTGAAGTCAGGCGGTTGGCTAGGCACAGAAGGACATTTATTTTCGTACTGGCGAATCATTCTTTCGGTAATTTCACCGTATATTTGGGGTCATTGTCTTGCAAAGAGATCTACTTGGGTCGGCCGTAGAATTTTCATGCATTCGTAGGCAGCTTCCGCTCCAGTATCTCGCACATGGAACTATTTATTTTCCGTCGATCATGTTGAGTTCCCAACACCACGGACAATAAAACAGGGCGACACCATATCACGCTGTCCCCTCCATGCCAGACGGTTGGGAGGGGGTTTTTGGGTTCATAAGAAGGCCCTGTTTTCTTCCAACATAACGAGCGTTGCTTCGGCTGAGATCAATTTTGCTTTCATCGGACCATACAACACGTTCCCTAAGCACAATTCTTTTGTCAAGATGATCTTTGGCAAACATGCGGTTTTTCGTGTGTTTTCTTGAAGGAAAAGGAGTTCAGCGTGGAGTGAGAGTACATAGACGACTTCAATGCAATTCTCCAGTAACCGTTTTTCGACTGAAATGAACTCCTTGTAACTCCAGTTCTTTCTGTTGGTGTGTACATGGTAGTCATGGGTTCATTCATCACCTTACGCTGCATTTAGGGTCGAGAGCGGCCCGTGATCTTGCGAGGAGCGGCCCTTCAAGGCAGATTCGAGATTGTCCTAGTTCCCCGCTGCTTCCGAACTATCGCCCCAACAGCTGAGTACGGATCCACACCACCCACGTTCAACAGTTTGCCCGTAGGGCAATCTTTCATTACGGAGTCCAATTATTTGCAGTCGAATAGCTTCCTAAATTTCTTTGGCTTTCGGCTTTGTTTTCACTGATCATCCATCCATCTTTATCAAAGTTTGGGAGAAGTGATAGTTGTGCCGACCGTAGTTTGTTTGACATTACATGTGGTTCTGGTAGTTTCCTGAAGCTTTATAAAAAGCTTTTAAATCAAGATACTGAAATCGTAAAATGAAATATCAATAATTTATCATGATATCTATTTGGCCAGGTACTTTTGTCCCATATATCTTTTACTTAATTGTTTTCTGGTTGTCAGTAAGTGTGGTTCTGTTCTTTTTAAATATTCTGATAAATATATGTTCTCTGAAATGCCTGTACTCTTTACCCCAAACCAGAACTCGCAATTTTCGAAATACGTAAAAATAGAGTTGTACAAATACTTACATCTGGGTACTGTACAAATATACTGCTTTGACTAGGGGCTCACGATCTCTAAAATCGTTTCCATAATAACTTGTGATTCGTATTTTGTGCAAGGCACGCATTCTACAAACCGTAAGTTAAGCATGAAATCTACCTTTCGTTTCTTGATTTATATACACAGGCGATCTTCACCCAGCGAGTGAGAGAGCAATAAGTTGATGAATTTCTTCCGGGCAACGGTCTCTTTCTTGCAGTATTGAGGTGTGCTGTACCTTGAGTTTGAAGACCTTTGAACAATTTACGTTTATGCTCGTTATTGGTGGAGCTTAGAACTACTTGTGAAGGTCACTTGAGTAAATTCAAAGGCAAAGTCAGAAATAATATTGTAGGTATTGTTGCAACTTGAGAGACAAATCACTTTTCACGATTTTTCTGAAAATGGGCTCAAAATTCATTGTAAATTGACTTCGTTCACCAACAGAAGCTCTAAATTCCAACCTCGTAAAACACAATACATTTTAAAATAAGTCCGAAACCAAGACGCTTACAACTAAGCATGGCTGCATGATTTTCATTACAAATTAAATTTCAGGGGGTGCTGAGCCAATTTGTCCCCCTGCCCAGCTCAACTGGCAATCAGATGCACAACATATGTTTCAAACATGTCGCAGTAGCCAGCAATTATGTACCTAATTCAACAGCTTGCGTCCGCGTTAAGACAGGCGAAATAGGCCAAACTAAATTTGAAGTTAAAGTACGTGACTCCAATCGGAAAAGTTGATAGTCGCTTATTGATTGAGAGAACAGTTTCATTCCATGTGCAGTTTAATCGAACGAAAAGTGAATTTGGATGCAAGATAAGTATTATGGCGTGCATATTAATGCAAAACATCAATACTAATAAATTATATTGCTTACTAACCTCATTTCAGGAATAGATCATGCATTTCTACTCATTAATTCTTCAATAAGTTCTTAATGAAACATTCCCATTGTGCACGTGTTTCCACTGACGATTAATTCATTTATCATCGCGTGGAATATGTGTGTTATTTCCGTACATAGCATCCCTAATTACAGAAATCGGTTGGAAAGTTTTGATAACCTCGTCAGAAGTTATGAAAAGGATTCCCGAGGGGATTTATACAGCATACAATCAAGTAATCCACTGTTAGTCAATAATGTGGCATGAAAGCCCTAATTTTTATAACGATCGAGACGGAGGATATATCAGCGCATCAGTCGATTTTGACGTAGAGGTATATAAGGAACACTTGATGGCAGCAAAAACTTCATTTTTTTTTTTTACAGTAAAACTTATTGGGAACGCGGCTGTTGAATTCGATGAGCGCTGCAGTAAAATGAAAATAGCGCTATGCGTGAGGATATTTCTTTGAGTTTAAAAAAACTTTTCAATCACAATTGAGTAGCATTAAAAAACTGCTTGAGATCCTAACCACCATATTTTAGCCAGATTTTATTTCTCGAGGAAATCCAACAATTTTCATTGGGGTGTTTGCGTGTTGGAGTGAATGATTGAACAAAACACACGAATGGGTAAACTGTAGCAGATGCCTTACGCACTTCATTCGTTACGAGATGTTGAAAAGAAAATTTAAGCCCTTTAATAAGTAAATAACATTTAAATAGCAATACGTAACATGGGAGCTTTATCCGTCACTCGGTATTAAATAACTTGAGGGTTCACCTAGGTGAGCTATTGTACTGATATTTGGCGCAATAATACACCAACTTTTTTTCAGGGTATTACTTCAGGCTGGAACGAAAGTGATGTCCAACGATCTTATCAAAACTAAAAATATAGACAAACAGTTTATGAACAAATTCTAAATTTTTATTCACTGATGGTTGATTTAAGCATAAAATTCTTCTGTATTATTGGATATATTTAGTACTTGGTGTTTCTAATTTAATATTCTAAATCAGACAGAACATTCTGAAGCCTGGAGAATGCTGGAATAGATGCAATATGTCATGGACACTGAAAATAACAAATCTTTATTTTGGTGGAAACAGTATACTCTAAACTATCTCTCTGAAACATTCTATCAATGGAACCGATTATTCAACAGTTATGTTTCCATTCGTGCGAAATAATTTAGCAGTTTCTTCTCAACTTTTTACGCAATGAGCTTACAACGAAATTGGACGTTAGACAAAAAAGTATAACAAGTGGCTCTCTTTTAACCAACAATAAACCCCTAAAAAATTTGCCATTCGTAGGAGCGATTTCATTTCAAGTGAGGTTAATTTTTGATTGACGTCAAACAAATACGCTTATTCGAATGTACCTCAACGCTTATTTATGAAAATATGTTGACGTTATTTCACAAGCAAAGAAAGTCTATCTACTCACGAGTGATAATTTTTCAAACATTCACACTTTTTATTTTATGTCATTTAGTTATTCAAGACCTAAAAAGATCCACTCGCACAGAATCTTACTCTGGTACCATGCTGCTAATGAAAGTAAGAACACGAAGGAAAGCGTGACTGACTACTGCCAAGAAGTACCATGCTGCTAAAGTGAGAACACGAAGGAAAGCGTTACTGACCACTGCCAAGAAGTAATGCCCTGCGCCGCCGCTGGTAGCGCTGCATACCACGTGTAAGCTGGTGGGGGTCCTGTCCTGCACGCTGCAGCGCTCAACGCTCTCTGGCTCGCCTGCAAAAACGTCAATAGAGCTCCATTTATACAGGACAGTTAGCTCCATATTTGACGTTGGTGGTGTATAGAATTCACAGCCTCGATTTCTATTGAATTCGAGACAAAACGAGGCCCGTTATGTCAATTTATTTTTTCAAAATCAAACCGTATCCAAAAATGTATCCGATGCAGTAAAGTCGGTATCCACAATACAGGATTAAACAACGAATATAAATTTCGAATATCTCAGAGCCGACTGACATATCCTTCAGTACCGTATCCACTTCACTTACTTGCCCGACTTAAATTCGGCTCTTTTGTGTATGACTTCAAACAAGCAAACAAGACGACCAGAGTTTTAGTATTATACAAAACAACACGTGATCCGTTGGGTCAAATAATATTTATCAAAATCAAAACGTATCCAGAAATATATCCTATGCAGTTAAGCCGGTATCCACAATACAGGATTAATCGAAGAGTCTAATTTCGAATATCTCAGATCCGACAGACAAACGTGTGCACGGTTTCAAGCAAGCAAACAAGCAAGACGACCAGAGTTTTAGCACTATAATAGATAGATAGATTGAAGACCTGATTCAATGTAATCAAGTTATTTTGCATGACATAGCATGGCGTCTAATATGCATTGCTATACTGAAAAGCAGTTATATGAGTCAAAAATATTTTGCTAACCGAATTTTATGCGGTGCGTTTGCTAAGCGGAAGACGCAACGTCATAACAAAGTGTTGACAGTTTGCTGAGCTGGATGCTTATTTACATCTGCTTTCAAACGTCGTTCTCCGTTACACGTTATTGTGTAATGCAACAAAGACTTGAAAAACGAGGCCAAATCCAATCCACTTTTCAGATGATCAATCCTGAAATTGCATGTACTCATAAAAGCCTTCTTTTAAAACTAGATTTATTGCATTGCTTGTGCTGTACAAGTAGAGCATTATTAGAAACTCAGTGAAATTGAGACACGAGCAAATTGGCGTCCATTACTTCTGATGTCAGCCTGCTCTTGTATGGAGGCATTTAATTAGCACCTTTCTAACCCATATTGTTAGAAATTTCGTAAAAATAAACTATACATCTACAATAATATAGACAAAAAAGTGTATTGATTTTAAAACATTAATTACTCATCTACCATGAATCGTATACACTCGAATTTAATTTCATTGTAAAGTACAAAGCGTCTACTTACACCTGTTAATTTTTTTATTAAATCATATCAATAGTTCAGGAACTGTTATGCAAAGAGTAAGATTATTTATTTTCGGCCAATGCGCTAGCCGGTTTTCAAAAGCATAATCACTAATTCTATTTGCATAAATAGAGCTGAATATTAACACAGGCAAAAAAATAAATAACTGATATTTAAAAAAAAAAAACATCTATTTTTAATAACAGCACAATTTTCGATTCTAATCTATATTAGTTCATTTATTTCAACCAAAGGCTACCATTGCTGGCGAGATACTTTTGAGATGGATCTCTCATTGTTGCATCGAATCCTGAATCATTTTACGGTTATCTTTAGACTCGTTAACATTGTGAGTGATACGCTCTCGTAAATCGTGCAAGTCAATTTGAGGTGCTTCATAAACTTTATTTTTAAACTAGTCCCCGAAAGAAATCGAATAGGGTCGTTGGAGTTAGAGAACGTGTCATAGGAATTGGGTTAGGGTAGAATGGCCACCACCTAGTCCCGACCTGATCCCGTGCATTTTTGCCTAACAGTTCCTAAACTATTATTATGACTAAATAAACAATTAAATTGGTAAAATTAAATATTTCACGATTTGAAATGAGACTAAATTGAAGTATCTAAGATCAAGACTTAATGAGAAATAAGTATTTGAAAATCCCAACTATTTTTGTGTAACACACTGTACACTGAATATGACTGCCTCAGACTGTATTCAGTCGCCATTGGCAGGGGTAAGAGTCCGATTCCCCGTGAGGGATGATGTCGGACTAAATTTTTCTCTGATTTCGTATTATTTACTGCAAAGAGATCAGTAGATACTTAGCTTTGGTAGAATGATTTCTTCCTACACCTGCACGCATGAGGGTTTACGGCGCTTATGCAGGGAAATCGTGTGCTGCACAGGTGGTCAGAGTGAGCTCTGTCATGTTCGCTGGTGAGCTCATCAATAATTTGTGAGTAGGATATCAAAATAACAAAAACTTTAACTTCTGTTTGTGTGTACAAATAATAAATTCCCTCTACTTTAATTGCATGTACGAGAAACTTTGATAAATTTTATCCACTATAATTCACAACCTATGGTTAAGGGAGATCAATGTCGCCTCTTTACGAGTTTGACACACAAGGGCTCCACCCATATCTTCCCTGCGAATCGAAAGGTGAATGAAAAGGATCGATGCGTGCGTGTCGGGTCGGGCAGCTCATGTTTTCGATCGCAGTAAGAATAAGGCGCAGACGAGTTGGGAAATCCCACGAAACTCAACTAGTTTTACAAAACATCAGAGCAGGGCTCTCGTTGAAGAGAAATCGATGGTTAAATTGGGGGTTTCTGGACAGCGATAGTTGAATCTGTGTGTTTTGAGTAGGAAAAAATGTTTAGATCGTCTCACTGGAGCGCTATAAAAAGCCAAAGTGATAAACTGAATGGCATGTGAAGATGAGATGATTTCTGAATTTTGGCGAAGATGGGATGTCATTAAGATAGGTGTGAGCAGAGCAGATATGTGTTTCAGCGCGTACGAGCTATGAAATGGAAAAAGTGATAAAGTGAAGGAAGTACAAGAGTTGAGAGAGTCAGTGAAACGAAGGGCTAGTGAGGCCAATGATCCGAATATCTGTGAGAGAAAGAATAGTGTGAAATAATGATAGCGTGGTAGCAGAAAGCTATCGGTTGTTTGACGTAGTGAAAAATTAAAGGGCTGCAAGAACGTTTGCGGACAAGAAATGTTGAGGTATATCATAGGGCTGATTAAACACGAGAGAAGTAATAACTATCGTAAGCCATGGAAAAGATAGACTCTTTGAAGTGGAGAAGGCATTTGGTGGAGAGAATTAAGGAAGACGGAGGAACTGTCAGGAAGTAAGTCGAAATAAGGAAACGTAAGAAGGGAGTCATATGTGATAAATTTTAACGATGCATGATAAATATATCAATGTCGTTAACCGTTGAGCCAAGCAAATGAAGTGCACTGGATACTCCAATCGATAATGGAGTGATAGTAAAGACTCAGAAGTGGAGACGCAGGAGTTACCATTAAAGGCTTCGTGAATGAGAGAGAAATGACCAAGGATGAACGACAATAGCTGTAAAAGAAAATACACCTGGTAAGACGACTGCAGAATGATTGCTCAGTTGCTCGAAAAGAGGGTATCATTCTGTGTTGGTATGGCCGTCAGACCGCCATCCAATGTTTGCTGTATTTGCGATATCGTATGAATAAATTGGTGTAGTGCCCATGCAACTCTTCTGGAGAGTGGAATGAAAGATTAATGTTAAAGGAGTAGCTCAGGAGGGAACTGCACAAAAAAAAACCTGCAGTCTACCATGAGTTATATTTTTCACATAATACATATTGAAATTATCAGTAAGGGTGCAATATACTGAAGGAATAAGACAATACAGATTAAAGAGTTAAACGTATATTATGATGGTCACATATGTATTCACTAATATGTTTAGAGTCAGAAAATGAGAGTGGCTTCTCGTGCAGGTGGAGTTGAGCCAGTGCTGAATTATTTCAACAAAGCTACTCAGGGAATAGGAGATGTGAATATTAAATTTTTGTGATGAAAGTTTCAAATCTATCTCAGCATACATGTGTTAGGGTGCATGATTCGAGTGAAAAGAATTTTTTCCTTATTCTAGAACAATACTTTGATGTGAAATGAACTTAGGGGAATTTAAAGTGCAACCATTCTAATTTAAAGTTAGTGAAAATAAATTCAAAATATGTTAAGTTCATTTAGAGTCAGTCAAGTAAAATTTTAAATCTGTCCTATTCACTACAAATTCCCTCAAGCTCAAACTGAAATGACCAAAATTCGGGAACATGACTTATTTTCATAAAACTTCGATTTACAATAACAAATTTAGTTCTAAAAACTTCAAAGCGAAGAACACTCCGAGGAAACCAATTTGCCAACTAAACAAAACAAAGATGAGTTCACTTATATACTATTAAATTTGATACATTAAGCAACACTAGTACTGCTTAACATTTAATGTTTGTACCTATTAAGCAAAACAGTTGCATACGTCGCCGCAAGTTTCGTTGTTCTTCATTTTATTGCAAGGCTTCACCAATGTGACTAATTTCAATTATATTGCGATTTGTGTAAGCTTAACAAAATGCGAAGAGGTGTGAGAGGACCATACCACATTTGGAAAAGTTTATCTCGTTGAACGGATAGACTTCAAATGTCGCACACTTATGAAACTCAATGGAATGAATACATTTTCTTCACTGCAAAACTTTTGATTTGTCGAAAAAAATGAGATGTTGTTGCAAAATTTTCAAGATCGATTTGGTCATGGAGTTTTGGCACTAGAACAATGAAATTGGTCTTATTTGATGTGATCCAGTGCAGGGAATACACCTAGCCGACCAATTCAATTTCTTGAGTTTTTTTTTCAGGTATACATTTTAACTTTTAAAGTAAATGTAAAACAAGATACAAACTTCTATTTGCATTGTAATTTCCCATCGAACAAGGTCCGTTTCATTATTGTAGGACAAAAACTGAGGGACTAGACCCATTCCAAAAGGGAAAAGATGCTTACACAGGAGATCTAAATAAAGAAAGAGAATTATTTTTTCTTTATATGGCTTGTAATGAACTTCAGATGGCAAATATTATTTACAAGGGCCCTTATCAACTGTAGGTTATTTTAGCAGCGAACCTGGGACCATGTGTGCTTATGTATTTGGTACCGGGGGAGCGGGAATTGGGGTTGAATTAGGGCGATATAAATAATGTATCAATTTTCAAAATGTCATATATATGTCAATTTCCCCAATAGAACGTTGCATTTTTTGTAACAGATGCACCAAAATACGAAGAAAAGCTCAGTACTAAACGTGTTGAATAAGACGGTATGAAGCGCATCCATTCAAGTTCTTTTAATATAATTATAACAAGATAAATAAAACAGATGGAATACAGGATAAATCGAGTACGCCCTCCTCCTACGACTGAGGTCCTCCTCAACGGGTGACTGAGCTTCCTAAACGTATTTGTCAACAAATTCAAGCCAGCAGAACCTCAGACTAAGAGTAATGTAATGCATCGGTGGCCACGTATGAGAAAAGATGAAGACAGTATCTCTTCTCGGATCCCCAGTCTCCTCACTTCAC
>VOMN01090138.1:0-12339 GCA_014899125.1 Orchestia grillus | reverse complement strand
AACCATGTTCTGTGCACATAAATATCATCGCTGACGCAAAAATGAGGCCGAAAATTACGACTATTAATAAAAGTGCATGATGTTTGCTATCATATCCAACCACCTGTTTATAATTCATTTGCATTTCCAGCAGCTGTGGTACGGAGTACTCGAACCCATTTCGAAAGAACAAAATGTAATTTAGAGGAAAGCCTGCATTGACAGTACACGCGTTGCTTCTGAATTTTTCACAGGCTGTGTGCCGTTGGAATATTGCAAAAACAGGGTAATTATCACCATTTTTTGGGTTTCAGAAGTGTTTGGCAGAGGCTCAGTTACAGTTGCTTCTTCATATTTATCTTTGACACTTTATGTTATAGTATCGGGACTTTATACATCATTACGTAGTTGATATGAATCTTGAATTAGTACACCATGCAGTGATTATTCTGGCATATCAGTGATTTTACTAGTATATCAGTAACTTTACAAGTATATCAGTCATTTCACTAAGGGCAACCAAATTCTTGTGTTTCCTAAAACCTTTAAAATCTATGTTTACACAGGAAAATCTAGTAGCATTTTATAGGTAGCAACGTTCATATATCGTTTATAAATGCTTAGATTAATAATTTAGGTCATGGTTGCTGATCGGAACATTGTTACCAAGCTATGCAAAACGGTAAGAATAATGTCATCTATTGCAAAAAGCTCTCAAATGAACCGACCATGCGTTCGGAAAATTGTCAAGATGTTTACAGAGACAGGTACGACCGCAGACAGACCAGGACGACACACTGGGCGCAGCCCTCAACTTCTCAAAATCAGGTTGGGGAAATCGGGTTGCAACCGTCCACGATCTTAGAGAAAAAGTGGCTGAACGAACGATGTGAGCAGATCTTCTGTACATCGACTGCTGAAAGAGAATCTAGGAAAGCCCACTTCCAAAATGGTATATCGTCATGGGCTGACTGATCATCATGAGAAAATGAGGGCTAAAAGAAGTCAGTTCCAGATAATTCAAGGCACGCTGCCACTCTTGGTGGTGACTGATTAGAAATAAAATTACATCTATCAAAATGTAAAAGAACAGAACAACTCAGCCTGGGTGTTCTCAGGCACCGTTAATGTTAATGGATTGTGACTTGACGTCAAAATCCACAGTTTATTGCGGCTGGGGTGCTGTTACAGCCAGAGAGAGATCTCTCTATTAGTTATTGTGCCCTCGGGGGTCAAACTGAACTCACAGAGGTATTTTTCTGATATTTTGGATGCAACTTGCTTTGTTGGGTGGAGGAATATTTTTAGGGTTCACCATATAGCCTCGAGGCGACAGAATTCACCATTATCATGGGGCTCCAGCTTGATTCAAAACTAGATCCAGAGAAATGTCCTATCATTCAAAGGCCAGGATGAATGACCTGTAAGGAGATCTGATCTTAACCCATTGTATTAATCTATCTAGTTTATTTTAGAGACAAGAGTCCCAGCATCCCTTCACAACTTCTCTATATTCCCTAAAAGCAGAACTGATGACAAAGCTGAGCGCAATGCCATTAGACATGTTTTAAGGGCCGCTGGCAACGCATTTGGACCTAGATTTGAGGGTGTAATTCGTAACGAAGGTGGCCGTATCGAATTCATGTAATGTCGTTTGATTCCTTCTTATTTACACATGTGTTCCAATGCTCGAATCCAAAACCTTACTTGTATTATTCCATATTTTAATCAAAAGTTGGTACTGTAGTATTCCATAAAACTAGCAGGACCGTTGTGAAACTGGACCTAAATTTGTTCTTGTCAACGAAGGGTTAATTTACTCGTCTTATAAGAGGACAAGGATGTCGTGTCAGTTGTCAAAGGGTAAAATGGTCCTTGTTACAAACTGTCTCGTTTTAGTTGATTTACACACACTGCTTATTCTTTTCTGAGTGCATTTGAACATTTTCTGACAAAGTATTAAATAAAGGCCAACACGACCACTAGCAGACTTATATTAAAATAAAGACATGAAATAAGCAGCTTATTTATTGAATGAATCCTAATGTTCACAAATTTTAGGGTAAATTTTCGTTTGCATATTTTCTGTTTAAATACGAATATTAATAAATAATTAATTCCCCGGCTATACAATTTCTTTAACGAAGAATTCACTCTTGAAGAATTTTTCTCGCTGACTGTGAATCTGCTTTCTATGTTGTGTGTCAGGTATATTTTTTGAGTAACAAACACTTAAAATTTCGGAAAATATTTATTATTTATTTGCTATTACTTTAAAATAGTCAAACTACGTAGTATCAATAGCAGTTCTATGCAGTATTTTTGCATTATTTTCGTCAGTATTTTGCGGCAGGAATATCTCTTTTAACTCTCCAAAAGTGTTCGGCCTGCATGCTTAGACTCATCTGCTTTGATGACGTCATCCCACGGCTGTTGTGTGCCGGTGGAATAATTCAACGCTCTCGTCGCTGACGTCACCTAGGTTTTTCGGTAACAAATCTGAGCTCGAATGACGAAAATGAACCTTCAGGCCCATAACGCAACTAAGAGCGTTTAATTCTGACATAACCCCTCCACAATATCCTTGTTACGCTCGTCGAGCCATTTCCAAAGAAGTTTTAGACTGCATTCTTGAATGAATTTTGTGGATGCGTTTCTTGCTGTTTTAGGGCTCACAGTTGTTTATCTGCTCCCAAAATTTAGAGTCAACGCTCATACTTTCTTGGATTTTACAGTCACTGACCCGAGGAAATTTGTGTTTTCAAAAGTTATAACCGTCGGCGTTTCCATCCACTTCTTTATCAAAATTTTCCGCCATCCCAGCTTATTGTGTCGAGATGGCAGGTAGACATTCCGAAAATTTCCCAGGCGTTGACCGACGTGAGTTTAGGTACTCAAAACTAGTAGATAAGTCATCGGTTTAGGAACCGTATGAAAGATAATTCTTGGTTGGTTTATCTGGGTACAAACATTTCCAAACACAATAATTTTTACAACGAGCGTTTCTAGCCATGATCTATCCTGGAAAGTAAATTTCATTGTCAAACCGCCGAAATGTATTTTGAGTGGGGTTGCGGCCTCCAAAACGATTTCTGGTGATTGGCATTTGCAAAGTTTTAGTCGATATTTATTGAAGTGGAAACGTAATTCTGCATTAAATTCTCATTCCTCCTATATATTTCAAAATTAAATCCTATGCCAAAAACTCAGAACTGCCTTAAAGAAAAAATGCTTCCCTCCCATATCCTTGAACTCAATAGAAAAATTCAAATATCTCAAAATCCATCGTTGGAAACCAATCGCATATGCCAAAAACGGAACTTCAAATCTAGGGAATCCAACATCCCCAGATCTAATCCCGTGTGATTGATTTCGAAGGTGACACTTAAACGAAAGTATATTCTATTGAAGGAAAAATCACTAACGAATTCAATGCACTGAAAGTGATCAACAGGTAAACAAATAAAATGTTTCATCGATGCGATCAAGAGCAATTTCCACATCCCAATTTTACGGCTGTAATCTTAGTAATAAAAAAACTGATGGAACATGCTCTGTATGTGACTTATTTCGGAATAAACAATTTTTCTTTCTCTTTTTACCTTTCTAAAGCCCGGCGTGAAATAGGTTACATAATCTATATAACCGTATGCTAACTATGTAAACGCAGGCGTGAAATAGGGGACATAATGGATATAACCGCATGCTAACTTTGTAAACGCAGGCATGAAATAGGGGACATAATGGATATAACCGCATGCTAACTTTGTATAGGCAGGTGTGAAATAGGATGCATAAAGGATACAACTGCGTGCTATAGCAAAATCGGTAAGCTTCTGAGCATTCATGTCACTTATAATTTACAGCAATAAACGTAGGACAAATCCTGAAGTAAATTGACTTGTCGTCAGGACAAAGTACTCACGCCTTCTAAAACTAAATTCAAGAGAATGTGCGCTGTAATTCTATTTTCTTTTTCTTTTATTTATTAGTCAAAATCAGCATTCATTTTCCTATATCTATGTCCGCTAAAAGCATGTGAATAATTAGTCTTAATGCAATTATTTTTAGTCGAAATAATAGACGATTTTATCATTCTTGCTTGAGCATTAAATTATTGATAGTCATATTTTAGGTGCCCGTGTAACTCTAAGCGTAAAAAACAGTCGTTCCAGCCTGTATGAAATCGCATAAAAAGAAAAATAGCTGCCGAAATCAGTCACTTGCACAGCATGGTACGAAACAGGCTTCCATTATTCAGTAAAACTAGTGCCTCATAATTCAAATGGGGAAGTACTGTTGAAGACTTCTAGTTGTGATCTGTAAGACTACAACGATTAAATTAATGGTGAAATGTGCGAGCAAACTTATGATGGCGTCACTATACGAGCAATGATTAGTCATACTTCATTTTTGCGTCGGCATCCGGCAATTTTAGCAGTTCGTGTGAAAATGCTGGTGTCGAAAGTGTTGACCTTATTTGGACAGTATACGCTGGACGACGTCCAGACTGTACAAGTTTCTCGCAGAAGAAGAAAATTTATCTGACTGAACACTGCGGGTCCGCGTGCTAGAACCTTTATTTAGTCCAACACGCTTTACCGTTGGGTTTTAAATGCCTTACAACTACTGGTGTGGTGAGGGATGTGAGCAATGTGTGGTTTAAACTTCCTTTTCCAAGGGAAGTACTCCGTGGTCACGTGAAAAGCCCCACCTGAGCCGAGGCTCGAGCCCTTTTCCTCTTGGCTGTGAGGCCATCACGCTCACCACTACATCATGAAGCCCACAAATGAGAACGAGAATGTCACACTGATGAAGTCTCTCAATGCCTTAACAGAGGAGAATCTTCAACCTCGGTCCAAAAGAAAACCGTTTACGAAGAGGCAATGTGTCATATGAATGGTAGCAGTATTTCACATCAGCAAGTATTAGAAATGGTGAAGAGATTTATTTCAGGTAATGAAATCTCTGGAAACTCCATTGTAATTTACTATGCCGCATTAGTGATCTAGATTAAAATATGTTCAGGATTAACATTTTGTCACGGCATATCATCGATGGATTGAACGCATGGTCAAAATTGAACTTATCACAACTCTACAATTCCACTTGACACCTTGAAAACCACTTAACGGCCTCATTCCACATCAACATAATAATGTTTTCTTTTACTCATATATGATTAACTTTAAAGTTTGAAGTTTATACAAGCATAACAATATCTCCCGCCCTAGGTGGAATGCTTCTTCAGGTGACGTTCAGGCGCGGGGGAGACCGGATGAATCTGGTCTCATTTTACGCAACAATCGCAGCTTCAGGCTGTACGATGCACGCTGCGATCTTCGTTCATTATTAACATGAAGAATTCTTAGATGTCCGAGTGCCTCTCAAAGTGCTAAAAAACAATCCGCACTCTGCCGTAAAAACTGTAGACATGTTGAAACAGTATTTTGTATCCGTCATGGTTTTTTCTTGTAATTTTTATCACTCAAACTAATTTGTAAAATATGGGTAAAATTCAGCCAAGCTGATCACGTGAGAAGTTTGGTTGAGGTTATTGCCAGTTGGTGTACCAAGTTTCTTTGTTGTTGCTGCCTAAATTGTGTACGACAACTTCATAACAGGTGTAATGGAATGCAATACGAGTTCCAGAATTTTGTTCCTTGACATTTGTCTTTAAAAATAAGTTATTAAGTTGATTCTGGTGCATCAAGACATTCAAAAAATAGAAACCCAGTTCATATCTGCAAATTTGTGGCACTTCTTTGTTTCCTATTCTTTAATATTGCTTCATTAATTCTAAAATTACTGTTTTCATTCGGTAGACATAACATTTATTTCTTCATTTTTTTTGCATACGCGACGGGATACGAGCAGAGACTCTTTTGAAGTACAAATGGAGCCCCTCATTTAATAATATTGTCGATGCAAAGTATTTACAGTAGAAATAGTGCGACAACATTTCGAGGACATCGAACTGTAAAACAACTTCGTGAACGCGCGAAGTCTACCTGTTCAGCCAAGTGTCCTGCAGGAGTTCGAGGCAATAAATGTGTTTAGGGTAAAATTTTAGGAGACTTGGACGTCGTTCTGAAGTCCCTGTGAACGCTGTACGGAACACCGCTGCTGACCTGCTGCTGACACCCTTATTCTGTTATGATAACATCGATAATTCCAGCACTTTTCGAACAACCTACCCTAATTNTTCACTGCGTTAGATTGAGATTAGATATCACAACTGATCACAGTACAGCCGCCCCACTACGCTAGTCATCGCTCCATGAACCTAAGAAGTGAACTGCATTTTTTTGACAAAACCTGAGCGTTTCAACGGGCACTCATGCATGTACAGGCAATCAACCGCGTGATTATTAAATACATTCCAATTGTTAGCATAAGTGATTGAAAAAGTTGTATCTATCGATTCAAACCTGTTTCGGTAACTTTGATTCACACGTTTCTTGAAGACTAACCGATCGAAACATCATGAAACTGAAACTCTAAAAAACAAGCTGCAGCGTTTTTATAAGAAATGGCTATAAAATTCATAGCGCTTGCTCGATATAATTGCAGATTTTTTCGTATATTGAGATGCCAATGCTTTTGTTCTTGGATACACATGGTTCCGTTATTATGTTTTGCTAAATATAGTGGGTGCATATCAGTAGAATTAATGACGTACTAGAGATTGAATTTAAATTATCGATATTTCATCAGGCATAATCTGTAGCAGGGGCTACTTTTTGCTACCATTTATGCCCTACCTTTTGACTGTAATTTTTTAATTGTATCAGTATGTACCAAGGATCCCACTATGACTTAGTTTAATATTAAAGTCGTGGGGCTAAAACCACTTCATTGTAAATGATCGGCCGCTGTATGAAAAATCATAATTAGAAGTTGCAGAAATTCTTTTACTTAATTTTGAGGTTGTAGTCTTACTGTATTAAACACAGATTTGAACTAAGCTTCGTATGTGGTTCTTATCTAAGTAAACGGTATTTTCTCATTTTTTCTTCCATACAGAAGTAGTGTTACTCCGTATTCGGTTGATCGTGTTACTTCGTATTCGGTTGATCGTGTTACTTCGTATTCGGTCGATCGTGTTACTTCGTATTCGGTTGATCGTGTTACTCCATATCCCCTGGATCATACAAGCAGTACTCCGTATTCCGTATTGATCCACCCTTGTGGATAGGCCAGTCCGATAACGGGAATGATTGATTTTTTGGCGGCGACCATTTTCTTTTCAGCGTAAACACATTTACAGGAAAGTGAGCTTAAGACGATGACCTCATCAAATGTGGATGTGGAAATGTTGTGTGATGTGGATTTCCTACTCTTTTGTTTTCAGTTTTTTTTGTACGTATTGCGTTGTAAATTGACGTACCCCTTTCCTGTGAAATATTCGCGTCAGGTTTCAGGCGAGCAGGTATATGTATAGCACACATGTAATGTAAAATGTTTGGACTGTGCATTGCTTATGGAAAACTGAATTGGTCATAAAGTTAGGAAATTTAGTTCACGTTCAGAAGCGGGGTGTCATTGAACTTGAATTTTAAAGCTTCGAGCTGGATTTGAAGCCATCGCTGGTGAAATGGAAAGTTTCAAGCAAGCGAACCCCGGCGCAAGTGCCTTCATTTGTCGCAATAGCAAGACCTCAAGAATTTTCAAGCAGAGTTTGTGTCGGAATTGGAAAGCGCAATAACGAAGATCCATTAAAATTCTATTACAAAAGTGGAATACGTAATCAGATGCAATTGACGTTTGAATAATTTTCATATGATCACGTTTGATTAGGAATATATTATGAAGCACCTTAACTGCGAACACTACGTTAAATATAGAGCCCCTTGTTAATAATTAACTGAAGGAAATTAAAAACAAATTCGTGCACGTTACACGGTAGGAGTGAAAAGCAAGCTCATACTTCCTGGGGTAAATTGCGCTAATTGTTTAGGGTAAGTCTTGCAGTCGCTCATTGGAAGCTCCAAATGACTCAGGTGTGTTAGTGTGCCGGACGTACGCGTCCTGGAAGCGTGTGTGGTGGAGTGCTGACGTCAAATTTGATCGCGTTACTGAATTCCAGTGATGTTAGTTATCAAGAAATGCAGTATGAAAGCCCTGAGTTGTGTAAACTCTATACAATAAGTCTGTTTGTGTGTGCATCCTTCACTCTGACATAAATTGATGGAATTCGCTGTCGTGTTGCTTGACGCTGCTGGACCGAGTGACTTGGTCTTGGTTGGGTTGCTGAGGCGCGACTCACACGGACTCAACAAATATTTTTTGACGAATTGCATGAAGTTTTACGCGTTCTTTTCATGAAGCGTGGTCTTTGAGGAAGGGGTGCAGCGTTAAATTCATCGGTCTTTGTGTTGTATTTTTTAGCATGGAAGTCGAAAGGGGAAGTGCAATCAAGGACGCGTGCGCAAGAGTAGGTGGCTTTTATGACGCTCTGTGAGATGACTTCATACTCCTGTACAACATGTAGAAGTACACCCTGTAATTCGCTTTTAAAGAGCTTTAATCGGTTTTTGAAGGTCATGATGTAAATTTTACCCTCAGAAGTTATGCGTTTATAATATAACGTATTCTAAAAATGAGGCCATGGATCTCTAGAAATTACTATAAACAGTTCATTGCAAGCAATTCTGCCTCTCTCAAGCAACAACCTCCCTTCCTTTCATTGAACAGACACAAGAATGTGAGCCCCTTCGCTTGGGATCTGTCGCCAAAGTTACACCCAGCTGAGCTATCGCAGTTCTGGGGCACACAGTCAAGTCAACTGTCGGTGTTGCTGAATGTTGGTCGAGTTGAGGTAACATTACAGTTCTGGGGCACACAGTCAAGTCAGCTGTCGGTGTTGCTGAATGTTGGTCGAGTTGAGGTAACTCCAGTACTGCTATTAACACCTGAAATTGAGAACTAGTGCTATGGTGTTAACGTACCGGTACTGCAGTAGTGTGCGATACAGAAACTCCTGTGATACGAGGTCATAAAATGATGAAATACTGTGATGAAATCATCAAATAGTATGATATAATCCGTAAATACTGTGATAGAGTCAGGAAATAATATGATGTAAACATAAAATACTGTGATGTACGAGTAATCATGAGATACCGTGGAATAATGGCCTAATATTGTGATAAAATCCTGACATTTGAAATTAGATAGTGATTGTCAAGGACTGGTACTTCTAATACTGAGGTGCCGTGGGAAAAGTGCCAATACAAGTACTTCTAGCTCAGAGGTGCCGTGTAGAAAGTACCAATGCAAGTACTTCTAACTCAGAGGTGCCATGTAGAAAGTACGTTATGCCTAAATTATAGCCAAACCCCCGGAGCTCTTCTAGCTGCTGTTGATGCCCACCTAGAACTTGAAGCTGTGGCCACTACCGATGACGTTTTATTAGTCCATCTGAGTCTCTATGAGAGAAGAATTGCTGATATTTACTGCTATTTCAGAGTAATCGGTGGTGTAAAATTTGTTAACTACGGGGGTAAAATTGAAGGGTTCACTGAAATCATTCGATTAAAAATTCAGCCCATCGAAATTTCCATCAACAATGAACCGTGACCCCAATATCTCCCATTTACAACCACAAGAACGGCATCTCTTATTTTGTTGGCCACGGGAAAGCGAGACTGTCGGCCTACTAAGTTTTTATCTCCATGTACCCCAACATGCTATCACCCATTCTCAAAATCACACCCTGCAAACTAGGGTGTAAGTTAAGAACCTATATTAATTCCAACACGTTTTACCGTTGGGTTTTTCAATGCCTTACAACTACTGGTTTGGTGAGGGATGTGTGGTTTAAACTTCCTTTTCCAAGGGAAGTAAATTTTGGCCACGTCGCTCCGTCGTTCCCAAGCCAAGTGGCTCACATTTTCGTATCGAATATGAGATTGAGGGAGGTTGCCTGTTCATTGGAGACAAAAATGCCGCAATTGAGTGAGGATGAAATATTTCTAAGAATTTATGCGTGAATTCTTGAAAATTTTAATTAATTTCTTGAAAATCTTACTATGCACTAAGCACGCAGTAGGCTCCAGTCCCGCCCTTGCAAGCCTGTGTCTCGGAAACAGTTGCGGGTACATCGAGCACTCGTGAGGCACAATTTTGGATCATTTGAAGACTTACAAAGAAGTCGACAAACGTCGCAGCATCGAATGTAAACTAAACAGTTCTGGCGCATTGGCGGCTTCCTGTGCGTGGAAGAATCTACTTACACGTCACAATTTCACTGGGCACTCGGAAGTGAAGAACGTTCATTAAGCAGTTAAAAGTGAATAAAATTTCAATAACCTGATTTGTTTATCACGTTGACTCCGATTCTCCACACAGGTGAAATAACATGCCGACAAATATCTCTACTATGAATTTAAAGATGAAAGATTTTGGTTTCACAAGTTTGGTTACCCTATTAATTTTCTTTCTATTCAGAACTAGCTTATTCGATTGATGAACACAAATTTGAAGAAAACTCGAAGATTTGTACAAAAGGTTAGATGATCGCGTGTACCATATATGACCCACTTCGGAGTCAACGTGTTAACGTATTGATTAGCGACAAGTCTTGATGGAACTTAATTCAAGGTTCTCTGGCCACGATCCGATGCGTCTCTTCCGCAAGCTAGGGCTGCTCTTTACTGGAGCTCTCGGGGCAAGGACCGAATGACCTAACAAGCCAGATATTCAAGTTTTCCCATTCCTACAAAAAAACCCTAACGTGGCCTTTTTTTACTTTGTATTATGCACATTTTCAACTCTTCAATAATAAGGTAGCGATCCCTCAAACAGCGCGAGGAGACACGAGGTTGACGCCCACGGCAGGTAGTAGCCAGGTACTTTGTCACGTGTTCCCGTGACTCGTTCGCTTTGGCGCGGCACCTCTCGGGTCAGTTCGCCGAAGTGTTTGTCGATAGGACACCCTTTATCGACTTGAAAAATCTCCTAGTCTTGTTGCGCAAGGATGCTGCTCGTTTTTCGGGAGAAGCTAAATGCAATTATACTGCGCGTGTACGTAAAGCTGCAGCTCCTTTTTCGTGAAAAGCCAAATGCAGCGTTACGCCAAAATAGTTCGGTCGTTTTGGGGTTAATGATGTTACTTAGTATCCCATGGTCCCTTCTGAGTGGGAGCTCCCCTACGATGCTTGTTTACCTGGACCCGAACACACTCGGAGGGAGGCGACTGTAACGAAACGAGTAGGCTGATACTCTTGTTTCCATGTGTGCGTTTTGAGCTGATACTCATATTTCTATGTGTGCGTTTTGAGCTGATACTCATGTTTCCATGTGTGCGTTTTGAGGAATCATTCTAGCTGCTTCTCCATTATAACACTTGTGTTCCTCCGAAGTAGGTCATATATGGTACACGCAATCATCAAACCTAATAAATAATAATTTTGTAGGGCAGCTCTTTATCTATTTAAGTTGGAAGTTATATTCAATTTTCTTATACTGTATTGATACAGTAAAGTTTTTAGTGGAAACTACCAAAAAAATGTTTCGTTAAAGAGTTAAATGATTCAAAGTGAGCCCAAGAACGGGAACAAATGGTCAAGTAACAATAAATGCCTGCAAATATCATTTTGTATATGCTTAAAAATGACCCTCTAAGCTTCATTTCCATCCACGTGTGCACTTTATTTCCGTCACAGCGCCATGGCGTTCTGATCGCCCTGTTCCCAAAAAGAAATGAACCGCAGCCACAGGTGCTCTGAAATCGAGAGAACGCAGTGCCATCGAAGGCTCTGTTGCGCTTTGACACGTGGACGGAAATGGCCCTCAGAGCGGGATTTTTAAACATTTTTTAACGGTATTTGTAGACATTTATTGTTGCTCGATCAAATTTTTACGTATTTGATCTTGATTGTAAATCATGTAATACCTTTGATCAAATATGTTTTTGTCGCCTCCGTTATAAAACATTTCTGTGCCAATACCGTGGGGAGAAATTGAAAGAAATTTTCAATTAAAATGAATAGTTGATACCCAGAATAGGTTTCCACGAAACGAATTTATCAATAGTACATATTGAGGAAAATTAATTCAAAGTTTGGTTGACTCTTTCCGAGCCGCGTTGTACAGGGCGTCCGTGCACGAAAATGAATGATATTTATAGTTTTCCGTATCTCTGATACCGCATTGCCTAGCTCGTGCAGCTATTGGTTTTATCAATCGGAGGCAAAACCGTTTCACTAGAAAACGGTATCACGGATACGCAATATCGAATTCTAGAGTCAATGCAAACATTTCTCAAGCTCTCAAACGCAATGCCGCTTAAGCGTGCTAGTGCTTGGGTTATATGTTAGTAACGCAGTTGATATTTTCAACATTTATGATGAACTA
>VOMN01090113.1:0-46876 GCA_014899125.1 Orchestia grillus | reverse complement strand
GGTCTCGTCCTGAAGTCCCGTTGGGGTCTCGTCCTGAAGTCCCGTTGAGGTCTCGTCCTGAAGTCTCGTTGAGGTCTCGTCCTGAAGTCCCGTTGGGGTCTCGTCCTGAAGTCTCGTTGGGGTCTCGTCCTGAAGTCCCGTTGCGGTTTCGTCC
Source organism: Orchestia grillus (assembly GCA_014899125.1). NCBI lineage: Eukaryota > Metazoa > Arthropoda > Malacostraca > Amphipoda > Talitridae > Orchestia > Orchestia grillus. Next base: position 46,722 of record VOMN01090113.1, on the reverse strand, counting down.
TGAAGTCCCGTTGCGGTTTCGTCCTGAAGTCCCGTTGTGGTCTTTAAGGATTCTTCTCACAAATATCCTACGCCAAAGAAAAGAATTGGGACTTCAGTCCCAAAGATCTCTAACCACAATACGATGGAAAAGTCCTCATTTCATTGCTGAGGAGTGCGTCTTGAGTTATTGACCTGTAGAATTACCGTAGAAAGTGCACGGCTTCAAACGAGCGAGATGATCAGTTTTAGTTGTACGCTAGACCACCCGTAACCCGTTGGGTCCCGTTTGAGTCTCTAATGTCCCTTTTTTATTTCGTAACAAATGCCAAAAATAAAGAAAATAATTCATTCACTTCAGTATTGATTTATAAATAACGGACTCTGTGGAGAAGTGCGAATGTTTGGGCAATAAAAAATTAAAGTCCAGCTAAAGCTATTTAATTTATGCTAATTACTTTAGTTAATGAACCACAACCATGATACGATGGATTGCCCATTATTCAATTACTACTTCAGTATTCAATTACTGAAAGATGAGTTTTGAATTTCAGCTCCATGTTATTACTGAAGATTGTGCTCGGCAAGATGATCAGAGTTTTAGTATTATACAGAAATAGATAGATAGATTATGTATCTATGATACCATGCAACAGTTGAATTAAGATATATTTCTCAATCTTTAAAAGAAGAACGTTAGCAAAATTGTCAAACGAAGGCGACACAATGACGTTCGCCGTTCATCCACGGACGTAATCGGTTGTTGCTGTAAGGGTTTGTAAAGAAAGTCCGCTGGTATTTATTAAGCTGCATTTTCATAGGATAAAATAGAAAAGGAACACATCGGAAGTAAACTCTTGCGCGGTATCATAGAGACATAACACTAATTATACCTAAAACCAGTGGGTACATTTGTCGTGGACACTTTCTGTAGATGAAAATAGACGAAGTTCAGGGTTCATGATGAGTAGAAATTTAAAGCTTCGGCTTGATTTTACTTTTTATTGGCCGAGCGTTTGCAGTCCTCCACCGAGTGCGTTATTAGGGAAACGCGTCGTGAAAACATCGGACACATAAGGAGTACACGCGTATCTATGCTACGCATTATTAATATTTTGAGAGAAATTTTAAAATATTGGGAGCCTTGGTTAGCGAATGCTTTTATCATGCCTATAGCACTAGAAGTTAGGTATTCCTTATCATTGGGAGCCTTTTTCACGACTTTGCTCGAAAATTTATGACTATTACCAAATCCGAGTGCCCATTAACAAGTTTAAATGAGATTGGAACTGCGGCCGATAAATTCATTGGCAAAATTCACCCGCGCGATTCGTTCGCAAACTTTTGCAAGCCCTGATCGATGGATCTCAGTTCGTCGCATTATTTATTTCCAAGGCAACGCAATTTAAAGTGAAGTGATCGTTACAAAAATTACCGGACTCCCGTTTATGGTCAACCCTACTTCATCGTCTGCATTCATTCGATCGCTCCTTCATTCAGCGGCATGAAATCAGAATTTGTAAATAAATATTTCGGGTTGAAAGATTAAAAATCAAGACGGGGGTCGAAAGAATTTAGGGTATCTACGTTTTGACCAACATCAAAGCCTATTGTCGGTGAGGGAGTGCATCAAAATTATATGAAAATTAGCTGTTACTCATCGTAGAAAATCCGGAGAGTTCTTAGAGGGAATAAATAAAGGATATGTACGTCTAAAGAGCTGTTGACACGATCAGTCAATGTCTGAAGATAGTGTTTTAAGACCTCCAAATTTAGGCATCAAATAGTAACGTTGCTCTCTATTCAGGAGTCATGTTGGAAGTCAAGGGACTGTACAGTTCCTTCGCTTCCGATCACAACTGAAACCGATCACAACTGAAACCGATAACAACTGAAACCGATAACAACTGACGCCGAAAACAACTCTGCAAAAAACGTCAAAAACCTTCGAAGTAAACCGGGCCTATTTTAAATTGAGATTAACAGCCCTGCGTCAAAAGTTACTATAATCAAGTGCCAACATTTATACTATTTAAATTCAAAAATGCTGTTAGAACATGTGGATATATTACCAGCTTTGTCTGTACGATTGATTTTCTAAAATTCTCTTACGAATATTCATCTTTTTTCATTACATTGTAATCATTTCCTGTGGCGTATCCCTATAAAAATGACGAACGATACAATGTCTTGAAACGATCACTATTACATATGTTAGTTTGATTCATATTGATCAATTTAATTCGTTATATCTCTATTACTTATGTTATGTATTAAGAGTGCCTCCAAGTTAACATATTTTTTTCAGTAATTCATCACCAACCGACAAATAATAGCCAAACTGATAAAGTGGATAATATTTCAATATCACATTTCCTTAATAAGTTAATAAGCAAGTTGAGAATTTTAAAAATCATTCTGCAACATCCTCGCTGCTCTCTAAATTGTTCCGTGATTCGGTCGTTGGTTAGTGTTATTTCAGGTGGTACGATCTATGTGCATCTATTCCTACCATCTATTTTTACCAAAATCAGGCGAAAGCTCAACATTGCGTCGAAGCTTGAGTCACCTAGACAGATCAACTAAAGGTCTCCCACGCACGAGTGGATTTGAAGAAAAGAACGAGTACCTTGCCGGCTTGTCGAGGATTTTTAGAAATAAATACGAAGAAAGGCGTGCTCATGCATGTATGTATTCCCATAAACTGAAGAGCACTTAGAGAAAAATACTTTGAAGTCTCACGCTTCCATGGCCTAGAATAACCCCGCATACGTTTAACATCAGGTGAGTAGGTGCCGGTGTTGGACGCCATTATTACGTCACTATCAATCACTCTCTTTGTGCCAGGAACAATGTTGGCATGGAATAAAAATAATGCGAGGGCTATTACAGGAAGTTTTCACAGCGGCTCAGCGTCCACGTAAGAGCAGTGGAGTCTATGATAAGAGCACGTAAGAAATGGACGCAACCTTGCTTCTTTCACTCCAAAGAGAATGCTTCACTAAAAGAAAACCTGTGCTCCTGTAAAATAAATGTGTAGAACTCAGAAGAAAAAGGTTTGGAGTCAGCATTATTATGGGGAATTTCATGAATTCTAGTCAGCGTCACATTGCTACAATGGTTAATTGGCTAACAGTATAGTACCTGACGTAACGAATGATTGTCTAGTGGAATATTCAGTAAGCCCGTGTAGATATAAAAGGCTATCACACATGTATCATAAATTTTAACACGGGCAAATGGTCCACGTACAAAAATGCATTACATACAGAATATTTTCGTTGTTTATGAAAATACCGCTTTGCCTCCGCCTAAGAGTATTGGTATTGGTAATAATAAGAGTTACTATATTCGTGGGCTCTATGGCGTACTGGTTAGCGTGATGGCCTTGCAGCCGGGGCGTTCAAGGCTCGAATCCCGGCTCAGGCAAGGTATTTCTCTTAACCAGGGAGAACTTCCCTTAGAAAAAGAAGCTTAAACCACACATTCTTCACATCCTTCAGCAAGCCAGTAGTTGTAAAACATTGAAAACCCAACGGTAAAACATGTTGGAATAATTAAAAGGTTCTTTTTAATTATGTTTCTATCTATTTAATTCTCATTCTACCCTTGTATGCCCCCAAAGGACTATATCATCCTGTTTGCAAAGGCTCTTGCTAGTTTTTCGTACAAAGTTAAAAATGCAGTCTAATTTTACGTATACATATGGCTGTAGCTAGTTTTTTACATAAAATTAAACACAGCCTAATTTTTCGTACACATGAAGCTGGAGTTAGTTTTTCACGTAAAGCTAAATGCAGCCTTAGCGTCAAAATTATTCATTTGTTAAAAGATTAGATTAGATATTTATACGCGTTTGTTCGCTATAGGAACATTTGCTGATAAAATTTAAATGTCTCACCAAATAATTCGCTTTCGATTTCGTGATGCAATTTTGACCTGAATTCCATCTGATGATATTCCATAGCAATCTATGTAAGTATATTGATAGTCTTAATTTATAAAAATCAAAAAGAACTGCAAATACTCGCGCAATTGTTCTGCATGAGAGATAACTTCTCATTCAACATAATTGTTATTAGCCGGTGTACTAAAGCCAGCTACGGATGTAGGCAATGAGCACAAATATGACAAAAAAAGCCATTTGCATCCACGTTTTTATGTGTACATGCTCATACACACACCAGCACCAAACGAACGTCGGAGTTCTACAAACCAATTGTGTTAGTCGTGTGTTGGGAAATGTTCTTTACAAAGCATAAGACTGTTCAGGAGACAAACACTTTTTTCAAGAGTTCATGAAAATAAATTGGAGTAGAAGTTGACCCCCAGTATTCTCACCCTAGTGATGTAATGTTCTCACCTATGTAATGTTCCCACAAATTTTAAAAATTGACTTTTTCATTTCATCCGAGAAAAATACTGAGATTTAAAAACAAGTTTTAAAAATCGACTCTTTCGTTCCATCTAATTGTACAACAGTCCAACAAGATCATGTGGGTGTGTTGGTATCATAAATCTTGTCCCACACGATCAACCTATATTTTGGATAACATATTCGATCTGGCTGAACACCTCAGAAGTGCACTTGTGAGTGAAAAACTTCTTGTGAATTTTGATTGAGAAGCCTTGATGAAACAATCAAGAACGGCGCCAGTTAATGAACCTTAAGGTAACAAAGCTGCCAAGCAGGCTTGAGGGGCCCCTTCATTTAATTCTCATAACTAATATGGTTAAGCGAGTCTATTGATTCTAAATCAACCTTCGAAACTGGGCTGGAAAACCAATTATTTGAAGGTAACTCGAATGCGATTGCTAATTAGGCGCGTGTGCTTATCGAGGGCATGCTAATTTGAAGGGTGGCTGAGGGGCGTGAGAGTAGTGGAGTGTTCTGGAAAAATCTGACATTCAGGTAGGGAAATCAGTTATAAATCTTACATTCAGGTGGGGAAATCAGTTATAAATCTTACATTCAGGTGGGGAAATCAGTTATAAATTTTACATTCAAGTAGTGAAATCAGTCATAATCTGACATTCAGGTAGTGAAATCAGTCATAAATATTACATTCAGGTAGTGAAATCAGTCATAAATCTTACATTCAGGTAGTGAAATCAGTCATAAATATTACATTCAGGTAGTGAAATTAGTCATAAATCTCGCATTCAGGTAGTGAAATCAATCATAAATCTTACATTCAGGTTGTGAAATACGTCATAAATCTTACATTCAGATTGTGAAATGAGTCATAAATCCCACATTCAGATCGTGAAATCAGTCATTACGGGCAATGACTAAAAATTGTACACCGCAACCAAATGATATTAAAAGCTTCTCGAAGGACAATAAACTCTCACAACGGTCGAAGCATTTACTGTGTCAAATTTTCTCCGCCCCGTGAAAGGGTCTTCAAGTTCAACTGCAATCAAAAAGGCTCCTATATTTTGCTGCTGAACCTTCAGCATCGCGTTTTATTAAACTGCTGTCAAAAAAAAAATCTTACGAGTTTGCGAGGATTGGGTGAAGGTAAACTTAATGCTTTCAGTATGACTCAATGTTGAAACTTTCCAAGGTACCAGCTGCAGGTCAATACGCTGCAATTGTTTAAAAAAAAGTTACCAAAAAAGCATTGCCTTTCAGTGCCGAGTTCATTGGCTCAATTGTGATGAATGTTTTGATGACAACTCCAATTCCTCACTCTAGAAAACATGTCTAGCTATCACATGTTTACATTCACAACTTTCGACCCAATTTCACTTAATTTTTTAAACTTGTTCTTCGAATCGATCAATTATCAAAATCCTGCGTTCAGAGTTTGATACGTAAAGAGTTTTCACTTTTGGAGTTAGAAATAAAAAGCAAATATGAGACACTCTTGCAGTATTCCACCGTCAGAAAGTAAATGAATCAGAAACAGAACACGTTAGTAAATTCATTAGTTAGATTAAAGTTAATTTAGAGAGATAGGTAAACAAGCCTCCGAAGGCATATGGTTAAAACCCACATAGGTACAGGTCTCATTCACAATTGACATTCAACACTGAGTACAAGATACACTTGACAGGGCATTACGAGCAAGAATTTCAGGCATGTAACCGTCCAATTTACGAATAATATTAAACTATTGTTTGCGTATCTGCATGACTTGCAAATTCATTGAGAATGTGTGATTAACGCACATTCTCAGAGCGAGCGTCGAGCCAAAGCACAAAAAAACGCCTGATAACGTATCTGAAGACGTTCACTTTTTTATCTCATTTCCTTATCAGCAATTTCTACACTTTGTTCAATAATGTAAGTAGATGTATATACTTGGGCTTATGTTGCAAATGTAGTAAATGTAGTAAACGTATATACATAGTTGGGCTTGTGCTAAAATTTGCCAACATCTGTTGATGATTTCGCGACGATGATATTCTGAGCACAAGCGTAAGCCTGCTGGCATTTTTTTAACCTTAGAAAGTTAAAAAATTGAACTTCATGTGATCAGCTAATGAAGCTTGAGCTGAATAGGTAGTTGGTGAATTGCCTAGTTTACGAATTTAAAAATATTATTGGAAATATCCAGCTACAGTTCAGAGAAGTTGAAGTGGAAGCCTCCATTGCAAACTTAAAAATAATTTTACGTGATGAAATCACTCTGGGAATCTATCCACAGCATTAAGCATCATTTTCAAGAAGATATAAGATAAGATAGTGAAACATATGCGAAAAAATACATTTTTCATGACCACCATAGGTACCCGCTACTTTTCCCCTTCGTAGATAGCTTTCGTGTACATGGGAGTCTACCAGGATTTCTATGCATATGATTTTCTTCCAGAAGATTTTTGTAAAGCTGGTTTTCAACTATGAATCGGTTAGTTTTTACTGCTGCAAAACATTGGCTGCAGCTTCATGTCAGCCCTAAGCGTCTCATCCGCTTTCTTTTCGTTTTGTTGTATTGAAGGCTTCATTTATCGAATTTCGATACAAGATTTTTATCGAGGGCTTCGACGCAGCACTCATTCATCTCGTATTCATCGACAGTTTCGACCTCATTTTTGTTCATCGACATCTGGAGCCTGGCACGATCCTCACAAGCAGGGTTTTTAAAACGGTTGTAGCTATTGACACTTTCAGGACAGGGTATTCGCCCGGAAAGTCGACAGAGTTAGTGAGTGAATTTAGGGAAATGGTATTTAATCGTACCATAAATACGATGAACTAAAAGAGTTCCCTATAAATCTATCTATCTATCTATCTATATCTATATAATACTAAAACTCTGGTTATCTTGCTTGTTTGCTTGAAACCGTGCACACGTTTATCTGTTGGATCTGAGATATTCGTAATTTATACTCTCCTTCAATCATGTATTGTGGATACCGACTTAACTGCAGAGGGTATATTTCTGGATACGCTTTGATTTTTATTAAATTTTATTTGACCCAACGGGTCACGTGTTGTCTAGTATAATACTAAAACTCTGGTCGTCTTGCTTGTTTGCTTGAAACCGTGCACACGTTTGTCTGTCGGCTCTAAGATATTCGAAATATATACTCTTCGTTTAATCCTGTATTGTGGATACCGACTTGACTGCATAGGATATATTTCTGGATACGGTTTGATTTTGATAAATATTATTTGACCTAATGGGTCACGAGTAGTCTAATAGGCTATAATAGTCAAGCATTCTTCATTTACTATCATGGGCTGGTAGTTGTGTCTAGAGTTAGACCATGCAAATTGATTGGTTGTACTGAAATTGAAAAATGGATAAGAAAGCAAAGGATGTTGACGCTAGAAATTTAGGGGCAATAGTAGGCGGTGAGTGTGAGTAAAAATAATATAAGATAATTGATAATTTATGGACAATTGTAAGCGGTGGGTGTGGGCATTACTGCTTGACAAGAAAGATTTTTAATTAAAATTTAAAACTCTTACGTCACTCAATGTGACTCAACTTTTACAGAATGTAATCGTTTATTTAGCACGCTTCCAGAAATAATTAGTACCATACCTTCTTTTTGTGTGCAATACTGTCATGCAATGTTCCAGGTCATCAGAGATTTCCTGATGATTAAATAAATTTTAAAAAGATTCAGTAATCCGAGCTCGCGCACCGTCATTGTATTTGTTTTTAGCTTTAAAGCCTATGTGTGTGTGCTGTATTCACGACTGCTTCCCATGGAAGTGACGTCGGCTTTGTACCCACGACAGTTTCCCACGGAAATGACGTCAGTTTTGTACCCACGACAGTTTCCCATGGAAGTGACGTCGGTTTTGTACCCACGACAGTTTCCCACGGAAGTGACGTCGTTTTTGTACCCACGATTGTTTCCCATGGAAATGACGTCGGTTTTGTAGAACGACGGATTGGTGGTAAGCTGATCACTGAGTAAGATGAGATATGAGCTGCGAAAGCGTCTGCAAAAGGTGGACATCACGTGAAATGAAGGACTCTGGAACTATACCTGATTTCGTAAGATTTTTGTACCGTTAACTTTTTTCTAGTTTTGAGTTAGAAGAAGTCAAGTTATGCGTATGTCCAACTTAGGCAAAAAAACGCTTAAGTCTATTGCATCTATTAAATGCAAAATGCTCTTTTTTTCTATAATTGGGTCTCAACAACGTAGGAAAAAAACGGTGTTCTGCTATCAAGGAGATTATATGAACTAAATCGACTGAATAATAAGCGAATTATTTGTATTTTAAAGTGACGCTCTACATAGAGGACCCTAGTGTGAATACTTGTGGTTTTTTGTCTCCAGAAGCTGGCAACCGCAGACTGCCGACGCAGGAAATTAAAATAATCGAATTTAATTTTTTGATTAAACCAAAACTTCAGTAACTTGAACAGACCAAACTGCCCAAAATTTCATGAAAACTTTACGATTCCACGTTGGAAGCGATTCTTATGATTTAACAGGGCTTTCGCGGAATAATATTTTCCTATATTTGAATCTGTTGTGCCACTCTGCCTGAGCGGCGCTCATTGCTTTGTCCTTGAATGCCTTTAGGTTACAGTTCCATGCAAGGTCTCAGAATTAAAAAATATCTCTTATTAACTAATATTATTACCATTGTCCTCGACTGTGATAGATAAAACTTATCTGTTTTGTGCGTAGTTCATTCCATCTAACAATTGTTTCAACGCTCACCGTCTTAAGGTGTTGAACACGACCAACAAAGTCCAACGTTTAGTTTGAAGCTTACTTTGATGTATGCTATATAATCATTTCGAGTCAATAAAATAATTGACTCAGAACTGAAAATTTTATGAAGAATGAGCTTAGTGAAACATTAACCTTTCTTATTTGAATCTATTTTCCACGTGGCATCAACTACGAGTTTTGAAAAGTTAAAGGACATTCACAGAATCGGTGCCAAAGTAATTCCTATGTCTCAGAGCCTCATTTTCAAAACTGAAAAACAGTTTTAGTTCATAGTATATTAACCTAATGAGCCGTATGAATAAAATATTTTAACCTGCACTTGTATAAATATAGATGACTGGTGTTAGTGCGTCCGATTTCTCACCCCTGGATATAACTATTGGCGATTATACAGTATTTCTGAATAGAAAATTTCCTTCTTTCAAACACTATACAGCGATCTCAAAAACCCCCAAAAAATTCGCTGAGTTTCATGGAGGCGAAAGTGTTTGGTTTACCTCTCTCTGGTAGGGGTGACATTTTGTACCTCTATTTTCCTGAGACTTAGTAACTGTGTCTGAAATTAAATTAGGTAATAAGTGGCCATCATGGAGTCACTTCAACGTACAAATATTTAAAGGTTAAATCTTCATATTCGGGTATTTAATTTTTCATGTTGAACGTTTGAACTTACGTCGAGAAAGTACATTCAGAACTGAAAAAAACTTTTGTTTTAATCGTCCACCCATGAAGGATGAGCTCTTCAAATGACGGGCTGCTCAAACATTGAAAGGGCTGGTAAAATGAACTCGATCGCCCATCAAGCTAACCAAACTGGAACATAACGCAGTGCACAGTAACTGGAACATAACCCTGGACATAACCCATCAAATTGATCAAACTGGAACGTAACGCAGTGCACAGTAACAAAAGACACTTACGACAACATGTTAAACCAGCTGGTAAACGAGAAATTACGGAAATGAAAAACCAGGGGAAATTTAAAATATGATTAAGATGGTGACATGAAGACGTTCCAGGAAACAAGCGGGGTGCCATCTCGCTGCCTGCGGTGCCACTCACCAAGTTTTCAGTCCAAACTTGTCGCTCTAAACACTCTCACCTTTTTGTATGCGTTCAATTGAACAACATGCTGCATTAGACACCAACGTTCAAATCATTCATCTGAAAGATATGTTTATATCAAGTAGGTGTTTTCGCAAATGAGCAGATGGTGCACTTCATCTGTTGAATATGAAGGTGTAAACATGAAAATGCCCCTTCGTTTTTCAGAACTGATTAAATTCGACCTTAAACGGTCTTTTGTTTTCGAACGCTGAATGATCTCTCGAAGTTTAATTAAGTTGGTGTCTGGGTCTCTCAAAGGGATATTTTTTCTCTTTTTTTCCTGGATACGGTTCTATAGCGGAGAAGGGTTCTCACAAGATTAATTTATTTGGCGTCATAGCTCGTTTGACGCCCGTATTTAGATATTGTTTCGTGAAAACTGGGAGAACATCTCATTTTTTTACGTATTAAAAAATATGTAAAGTTCTTTCTAAGTCAACTTATTTCTTGCGCCTCAAAGTCGTAACTCTTCGTTATCTGCATTGTAATGGTAATTTCGGCCTATTAAGATTTTAACCGAGAAAAAAAGTCGCTGGGAAAATGCGTAGAAAAAGAACTCTAAAGAAATAAAAACACGATGATGCTACTAGTACTTCTTCTCCGTCTGTGTCGTCAGAGAACGTGTTCGAAGACTGACGCGGGCTCTACAGGCAATGGAAAGAAACTACTAAAATTAAAAGTCTGGTGTGGCCCGACATTAGGAAGTCAATTTTGAATAGTGAGCATAAAACGATGTCCTTAAATTGATTAAAAATTATACCAATGGCCGCAAAGTTATGCCTTAGGAAAAAAATTATTGTTAAAATTTTAGGGTTATTCACCTCATTCATCAAATCCTTCGTAGTCTCTTTCTCTAATTTTATCATGATTGTACGTGTGTAATTAAAAATACCGTCATATTTATTTCATTTTTGGCTAATCTGACTATAAAAAATAACCCATCTTTATATGGTTATTTTTTATTGTGATTTTTGTGCTGATGCCCTTGTGCTGATAAAGATGGGTTATTTTATGTAGCGATTTTTGTGCTGATGCCCTTGTCCTGATAAAGATGGACTATTTTATACAGCGATTTTCGTGCCTAGTCGTTAAGCACTTGGCTTGAAAATGGTAGAGTTCCCCCATTTCGCCATTTTCATCCCCATTTCTTTGTTTTGTCGGGTATTGTTCCTCTATTTTGCTATTACCATCCTCTTTTTTCCATTTTGCAATGAATTAAAAGTAATAAAAACATAATATTGACGTATTCCACTATTTTTATCCCCATTTCTCCATTTCGCATTGAATGTAAAGTAATGAAAAGCAATGATCCCCAATTTCACTATTTTCATGCCCATTTCTCTATTCCTCAATGAATGAAACGAAAATTTCGTACTACGGAGATGGTCCCGCTACACTCGTATACACAGACTGTTCTGTGCACATCGTCTCCCCACACAAAATCCTGAACTCATTGCGGGCCATAAAGCGCGATTCGACCAATCATGAACAGCGCAACACTTGCACAGGAGCAAAACAGGAAATGTTGTGCGATTGTTTCGGAAGCAAAAAAGGTGCCGTCACGACGTGAATTATTTCGTGCAAACACAGTCACAACCAGTGGGAATTTTTCACCGAGGTTATCGGCAAGGTTACCTTTCTTAGTATCACGAAAATATACTTTCAGTGTCTATGTTAAAAGCGTTGTATCAAGTATCAAATTTCGAGATAAATAATTTTCTCTTGTTCTAAGCATTATGTAAAATTCTTAGCAAATACTTTAGGTATACATTCTGAAAAATTGAGTCAAATTTCACCCCAATTTTGGACATAAAAGGAAGTACTTCCAAACTCCACACAATTTCATATTTGATCACACTTTAGGCTTAAATTCTGTTTCAGACGGAAAAACATAAAAACAGATAAATTACCTTTTCCTCGCTAGGCAGAACGTCATGGGTTTACCAACGGATATCAGTCATTTGTACTGTTAGCTTGTTTGCAGTATTTCCTTTTAAATTGCACGGTAATTCTTCCGAAATTGCATCAAAGTTTTTTCAAAATTGCATGTAAATTCTTTCAAAATTGCATGTAAATTTCTCAACAATTGTAGGAGTACGGTTTTCGTTTTATTGGAAATTTAAGACCATGACTTCCATTTTTGCTATGAAGGCCCATTCTATCTTCCGGCGTTAGCTAAATTCTCTCATAATTTTGAATGGACAGATTTTTTCAGGGCAGTCTTTTTGAACTATAAAACGGAAAAATTTACCTTAAAATGTCGATCTATCATTATTATCTATTTACATCAACGAACATAAAGAGCGAGTCAAATAATTTCAGAGCAATGTACGTTACAATGAGCAGCGGTTTTTTAACAACCCTTTAGATTGAACAGAAGTAGTTTGGCGTCACTTCCCATTTCAGATTTCAACTCAAATCATTTTCTAAGTATACTCTTACTCAGAGAAAATTACAGTCTTAGGAACGGTCTGAACTTGAGTACCGCCCCAAGATGTTGTCGAACAGCGTCGCAAGTTAAGAAACTGGCAACATGAGGGCTGTGTGACAGCTGCCCAGGGCCACCACAATCCACTCTATTACACGTAGTTTCGTTCCCACAGCAATGAGCGGAAACGCGGAGTGCCATGGAACGACGTTCTGTGGAGAAGCTGTGCACTTGGCACCACATGACGTCTTTTATGGAACAACTTCGCCGTGTTTGTCTCCGGTATAAAACTCCTCATATTGTCGGGAATGCCAGGCGCCTGCACGACACATCTGTTAGCAATAACGGCGCTCTCTCAGGCCTTCGTAAAACTCACCAAACTGCGTAATGAGCCACCGCACCGGGCCGCCGTATCGCCCTTTAAAATCAGGAGAGGATCTCTGCCCTGCGTCGTCAATCCGGGGGTGTAGGACGTTTTTGCAGGCCTCATGGATTGTGGGTAGAATTTGTGGGCTGCGAGGCCCGTTATAGGTTTGGCATGACGTACGACCAGTATGAATGAGAGTGTTTCGAGTGTGTTTTTCGATAACAAAAGTTGTACATATATCGAAGACCAAATCAGCTTGAAAAAAATACTAAACCTGGACTAAATCTCATGAAATTTGGGTGATGAAGTAGTTGAACAGGATATCGGATGGAAATTCATTGCGGATACATGATATGAAGTTCGTAGAACGAATACGTATTTCGTAAGTGAATAGGAAAGTTCAGCATTCAAACGATTCTAAGATTTCATAGTTTAGTCTAAATTTCAGAGCGAACTGCATGATCTAAATTATTCGATACTATTTTACTGTGATCCCTGATGACTAGTTATGCGGGCTATGCTGCGTGATGCTAAATCGCTACAGAATCAGAAAACTAAAATCGACTGCCGGAAAATTTAATGCGTTTTATAATCAGGGTGTAATCCCTCAGAAAGGAGTTCAGAAGTTTGTCTGCAACAATAATAAACAAAAACCTTGATCACGATGCTATAGTTTTGGTTGTGGACTAGAAGTCGTAGAAGAAAAGGCAGTCGCACCTGATTCAATGAGAACTAACGTAACATAATCTGCTATGACTGGAGCCGAGTCCGTCTGTTCGTCAGAGTCTTCAGTAACTAGATATGAACAAATTCGGTTTCAGTTCGATGCATCTATCGTAGTTCTCTAACTTTTTTTACTAATTTGCAGAAAATAAGGAAAGCTAACCTGTTAGACCATTTTATTGTTTTCTCTAGGAAGCAACCGCGAATGAAACATTTATATATATCAAATGCTTGGGGCGCGTACTTTAGTATCTACTGTATAACACCCTCCACTTCATATTGACTGTTCCTAATATTTCTTGCATCGTTCCTAATAATACTCTGGAGGTATTGATTTATAAATTTCGCTCAATTCGACACCTTCTTAATTGAGGAATGAGATAAGAGAAAATACCCGGGTCCACACTCTGAGGTCCCTGTTGCTAATCAGCAAGACTGTGCCATAGATGGCAGTCTAAAAATAACATCATTTCCTTTTAGGATTTACTGTAAATAAGAAACATCTTATTTGAGGAATTAGCACCATTTTCCTCGCCATGTTTGGCAGGGAGCTTGTACTTCATACATAGTATTATAAACAGTAACAGTGTCCGCTCACTGAAACACCAATCATGTGTTCCCGAATAACAAGAAGGAGAGAGAACTGAGAGAGCGATCAACTTTTCTACTCCTTTTTTCTACTCGGATGCGCTTGGTTAACAAAATTTACTTCACAATTTACTTACTCTTTTTTTTAGCAGAATAATAAAATAATAGTGCTTTCAAATTCATCCAACATAAAATATCTTAATTTAAAAGAAACGAAGTATCAGTAAAATGTTCAACGATGACGAGGTGCTATCAACAAATTTAGTGGGCCAAAATTAGAGAGTAACTACCAATAAAAAAGCAAAATAAGCCCAAAATCGCAAAGCAAGTTCACAAATTTGATGTGGTCCTTACATACCTTTACTTTAAGCATTAAAATTAAATCCATGAGATAATCTTTTTGACGTGTAGATACTTCTGGAACGTAATTCAGTCACATTAATAATACCTATAATATCGGTGCGTGCCCAAAAACACCATCACGATGTCTTGATGAAATCAATCGAATGCGAAAAGCCTAGCCAAATTCCCCTTCACGTCAGTACAAAGAGATGTAACAGAACTTTGAATCGATTTTCTCACCAATGTATCATTTGGCAGAAAAAAGACGTACCCAATTGAAATTCAAGGACGTATCGCCAGCGAATTAAGGAAGAAACGGTCGAGAACGGACGTACTGAAGGCGAAGCTGAAGTCTCGGCCTCAAAACGCTCCCGGGACGCTTATATGTATTTGAGTACGGCACAGCATGGACGTAATATTCGAAAATGGCCATCCGTAATTTAAGGCAGGGACGGGGTATGGACGAACGCTACAGATGGACGCGGACGTGTTGAGGTAGAGAATTTTTTCCAAGGAATGGATTCGCAGTGGTGCGGAGTTGATTCGCCGGCGATAAATCGCTAAGCTGGCCCTCGCTCGTCCATGTTTCATCGGTGATACGTCCTTAATTGTTAATTTTGGATTATGTAAATTGGAGACTGCCACGTGTAATATCATGGGTATTGTAGCTAAGTAGTTGAACTTTATAACAATGTCTATCAAAATTTCACCTCAACAACTAAATGAACTATGAGAGAGACCTGACATGTTTCCAAAACTTCTTTATGAAAGTAGATCAGTTCACGACTCATTACAACGTCTTTTTCTCGTATATTATCAGTAATGACATTAGACCCAGTTACGAAGACCTTTTAGAGAGCAGCGTGTGCAGTATCGCTGCTCTTGATACTGCACTCGAGCAGAATTTTCTAGACCCGCCGTAATGGTGACCTAAAGGACAACATTTTCGTGGCGGTAATATTGGGAGACGCGGCCATAAGTAATCTGGCCGGGGCCCCCCCAATAAAAAAGTCATTTGATAGCTGCGGTCGCTTCAGAATAGAACAGGACAGACTGATGGTCGTATAGGTCTTCCCCTTGCCGAGGGTAAATATACGGTCCTTTTGTGCTGAGAATCTGGATCATAGTACCTGTGCGTGTGAGACGGACGCGGATAATAACCTGGATGTGTTGGCACTGCGACGAACTTTATGAGAAATAGGGAAAGAGCGAAGGAAGGGAGATGTTATTCACTTGCAGCGCAGAGCTAAGAAAGAAATGGAAAAAATCACACAACAAAATTCACAGACTTTAAGAACAGGTAGCATGCTATTATAAAGTCGTGGTAACCGTGGATGAAGAAGGTAGAAAAATATAATGGTTAGAGGAAATTAGATTCGGAATTTTAAAATTGTATTTGACACGATTAATCATTTAGCAAGCACACAAAAAAAATCAGGAAATAGATTTGAAAGTTGAACTTAACGAGAACAACCTCAATTTAATGGAAATGATGTAAATAACAAAATCAAGCCTCAAGGGAAAGAATGACTGTTTCATTACTTCATGTTAAACATCTTATTCAAGATGTTTAACTAGATGTAATAGTTCCTAACCTTCAATAAGCTCTCCATAGTCTTTTTTTCTCGGTACTATCGAAGCTGTGTTCAAGTACCAACGTCAATTCACATCAATTTTATCTTTAACAATTCTGACAACCAGGTGCAAAAACAGAGCTGACATCGTCCTGGCACCGTCTTTTTCGGAATGGTTTTTTTGCTTTTTCCCTTTGACGTTCTCCTTGTATTTCGTTCTCGGTTTTCATTGACTGAGAATGTATGTATTGATATTAAAATACACGTAAAGGATGAAAGCTTTGAGATATAAGACAAGTGAACACAAAAAGAATTGGTTCAAAGTTTCTCAAATAACGAGCTAAAACATTTTTTAGTTTCCGCGAGAGAAAGTCAAAGTCCGGTAGTCAAAAGATAAAGATGGTACTACATGAAAGTTTTTTGCACGAATTCTTCTTGATGGAAAACGATGTATAGCGTGAACCAAAAAAATAACTTTGAGAGTCTTAAACACAATTTCCATTAGTCTTTGAGAAATCGTTTAGTCTACAAAATACAAAAACTATTCGAGAACGACATTGGAAAATATGCATTATATACCGTAATTACGTTGAATTTGTGAACGACAGAAAATGGTCATACGCCAGTTCCATTGAACACGATCATTACTTCGCACAAAATGTATGCCATCGGAAAAAATTAACATGCATTAAAGAAGTAAGATATGTAGACCTCCTTTCCATAGTTACGATTTGAAGTCGTCCCACTTTGGCCGGGATTGAGGCACCCAGAGAGTGTCTAGTTAATCATGACTACAATCGGGCCAGTCTTTATACGCATCAGCTTTTTAGAATTTGGCTCGATTTTTAGGCAGGTCTAAAATTGATCAATTTGCATAAACTTAGCTCCAGACTGACGCGTGCGTGGAACGAGTAAGAGCTTTATAGGAAACGCGTGACGATCTGCATTGGAAAATGAGAATTTCTACAGCGCCTCGCGATGAAAATGAGCTGTGTAAAAAAAGTTCTCCCACCCAACAGCACCGTGCATACCCACTCGGAAGCGCAAGAATGTATGTTTGAGGAGGTTTTTCAAAATATGGTACTGAATGTTTTCTCGTCTCGTTAGACATGTAAAAATCATTTAATATAACGCTAAGCGTCGGTCACTGAGGTTACGCTATGACACTCCCCAACGTGTCGAGGAAACGAGCTCGTCTTTACCCTACGTTTTGCCTCCCAAAAAGATTTGCCGTTGTACATCAGTCGGAATTTGTTGTTTCTATGCAGTGCGCCTTCTATTGTCAGTGTATGATTTATAAAATGAAGCTGAGTGTTTTGTCCCAATCCATCAACATGCCTCATGTACAACAATGTCATTTGCCTCCGCTTTATGTGAAATAGAACCTTAATATTCATGAGCTTTCAGTCATTGTTTAAGAGTCATTTTAGCCTTGAAGTGTCCCACAATCATAATTACACTGACAGGATTGCAAGGGCACTTAATGAACGATTAAATCCTCATAAATATTATGACTCTCTTTTTAATAAGTTTTGTATGTAAAATAGTAGCAATCTCGTGTCATTCAGATAAAGATACTTTTGTCAACCAAGCATCTAAGACCAACATTTAGCAGCACTTTCATTTAGTAAGCAGATGTGTGACTAATTGTTATAACAAATGTACGAGTATTTACTTCAGCCGTTTTATGAAATGAATTGCATAAAAAAATTTGTTCCAGTTTCATAGTTTTATCTTTTTAAGCACTATGTTCTCCCGTTGTTACGGCCAGTCTTTAACTCCGTACACTTGTCAAACATGATCTGTAGTAACGTTTTGATTTATTCTATTCTGGTTCTCATTGATCGATATATTCGTATAAGTTTTGCGGACGCACTCTTGGAAGCCTTATTGGAATTAACATCAGAAAGTACTTACGACTAATTTGTGAAATTTAACTGCAACGTTTTACAATCTGCTCAAAAGTTAAGGAATGAAATCGACGAGCTTGACTTACGTATCCCATTTAACTGCATTTCTTCGACATAATTTTCAAAAAATGAGGGTACCTAATAAAAACATTCACTTATTAGAATCTATTTAGCTAGTGTAAGCCCAGGACTTACGAAACTAGAATTTAATTTCAGTAACTTTGTTGAGCAAAGCTCTGTAGAAATTTCGAGGTGATGTTCAATATATTTTTTTATGAGGCACGAAGTTCATATACTGGGAATATACACGTACAAATTTTTTATCATGCATTTCTAATTCTAATTTTCATGTAAAAATTGCAATCCTTTCCTCGTTATCCCGCCGTTCCAAACTTGTGGGTTCCCTGCTCCTCTGATATAAACCCTTTGGACTATCACGTCTGGGAAGTGAAAGCGGGCGAAGGCCGTTACTGTGACAGATGGTGGTTTTCATCAACTGATGCCGTACATTCGATCCCGTTGCTCGGGCACCGACCGTAGAATGGCCATGAGATGCTCTATCATCAGCCTTTGCCCTAATTTCCCATGGTACTACTTCGTTCTCATAGTCCTGAAGCACCAAGTACGAGTTTCTATTGAAGACGGACAGGCAGCCGTTTAGTACTTTTATTGGTTAGATTTAATTTCAAATTGAATTCTTTTTAAGACGTTTCACTCAGTAAAATGCAGTGCTCGCTTTCATAGCTGAAGAGCAGAGGGTTACGACTGAATAAAACACAATCACTAAGTATGGAAGTATTATAAATAAGTGTTAGGATCTTTTCATCAATCAAATCAGCAAAGTAAACACTGAAAGTTATCAAGCAATAATCGAATTGAATTTACATCCATCCTGCTATATGAATTTTTATAAACTAGGCTTCTACCTCACGCTTAAGGTCAAACGAATTCAAGTTCATTCTGCCTAAAATGAAGAATTTATTTTAAAACTTTCTCAGTGCATCGTAAATTCGTTACTTTATAGTGAGCTTTGATAAGTCCCCGTCCTTTGTAGACAATGTGGGCCCTCGCATGCATTTATTCTATTGAATATTAGCCCTCTCAAGTGAGGCTGTGGGTGGTTGGTGGCTTGAGCTGTCGTCACAGGGGTGCAGTGAAGTGTCAGCACTTAATGAACTGCCGTGGGCACGCTCGAGGGCAGGGCTGGAGTCGAGCGCCTGTCTATCTATGCGCGGACCTCTGTTCAGATAACGTATGGGTTGATCTAAGTTCAACAGAGGCATTTGAATACGGGAATCTTGTTCCTTTCAGCTATGTCTTGTTCCCAAACCTGTCAGAAATCTAAACTACCGGAAATTTGGTTACCCTAAACTGCCATGAACCCAAGCTATCAAAAATCTTTTCCGTCTAAACTGCGATAATCTGAACTACCAGATATCTTGTTCTCTTAATTTGCCAGAAATCTAAACTACCGAAAATCTCGTTCCTTAAAACTGCTATAAATCAGAACCGTCAGAACTACCAGAAATCTCGTTTTCCAGAGTTGCCAGTAATCTAAACTAACTGTAATGTTGTTTCCCTTAAGTACCAGAATATGAATTTACGAGAAATAGGGCGATGCAAACAAATTATAACGGTTATCATTAAATCATAAAAGTATTTGACGTTTCCGGCGAATACTCCCCGAAAATTTCTTTCATAGTTCATGTTCATATTCCTGGACGTTTGATCAGAAAAAGTCTTTAGTGTTCATTTAAAATTCGCTGTGTGCCAAAGTACTCTACGAATTTTTCACACTGAACAATCAGCACTAAGAAAATTCATTTTGTCGAAAATTATTCACATATTTCGGCTTATAATACAATCATCATATAATTTTTAGCAGGAGTTAAAGTCCGAAGAAAAATCGAATCGATAGATAATCATAAGATCGATGAATAATAAATATAGCTTAAAAAATTCCTTATATACAATACATGTGCACAGGCTATTCATCGATTGAATAATTTCCACTATTTTTGATAACTTAAAAACAATTGTTTGTCGACTCAGATAATTTCCAATTATTAAAGTGCGACCCTTGAAACAGCTTCTTATGAACCTATCCATGAAGTGTTTTTTAAAAGAATTCCAACCAGCGGCACTCCAAGGCCAGAATGACCTCATGCACGGCAACGCCGCGTCTCATTCAGCGAACAAGATTTTTGCGTAAAAGTATTTTACAAATAGTATTGCTTAAGGGAAACTAATTGAATGTATGAATACATTGCAGGAAAATGCTTCATACAGCAGAAAATTTGATGAACGGGGGTGGAAACTTAGTTCAAAAGTAACTTTTTGAAAGGCCGTTGATGTTCATTCAATTGAAAAATTTTCAATTATTTAAGTTTCCATCATTCCTCCGAGGTAAATCATTACGGACACCATATACAACCCTCAAGACTGATACGTAAATACATAACCTCCATGAAAGATAACTATACAGCAAATAAACAGCTACATTTCATTTGCATTCATTTCTTACATTGAAACATTCTTTTTTTTTGCTATTTGCCAAGAATTCACATAAATAAATGTCGCCGATAAGTAACACTTTCGAATTTTCAGAAAAAATCATGTTTTTAACATCAAGTCCCATAAATTCGCAATAAATGAATAAAAGCTTTGTTCAGAACTGATTACGGAGACGACATTCAAATGATTTATACAATTTATTTTTCATACGTATGTTCTGAAAAATGTCTGACTCGAGCACTAGCATGAATCGCATTGCAAGCTCACCTATCTGAAGTTCAACTTTTTGTACTTCTGTGTAAGAAAAAACTTCTGAGCATTTCTGCCCCCAACGATCCTCATCCGAGCGTTAGATGCATTCATTTCCAAACGTCTTGCTTAGTTCGTACGTGAGCGGTGGTGGGTGCACTCCTTAACTGCAGAGGCTCCTTGCTCCTTCCGATGAGCAGGAAATTGGGTCTGGTGACGAATCTGGGTCTGATGGTGAATCTGGTTCTGGTGGGGAATCTGAGTTTGGTGACGAATCTAGGTCTGATGGTGAATCTGGGTCTGCTGGTGAATCTGGGTCTGATGGTGAATCTGGGTTTGGTGGTGAATCTGGGTTTGGTGGTGAATCTGAGTCTAGTGGTGAATCTGGGTCTGATGATGAATCTGGGTTTGGTGGTGAATCTGGGTCTGATGGTGAATCTGAATCTGGTGGTGAATCTGGGTCTGGTGGTGAATCTGGGTCTGATGGTGAATCTGGGTCTGATGGTGAATCTGGGTCTGATGGTGAATCTGAGTCTGGCGGTAAATCTAGTCTGGTGGCGAATGTGTAGGCTAGTTATAAACTCGTCTTATCTACAAGAAACTGGAATCCAGAAAAAGAATAACAGGATGCTTTGGAGCAGACGTGTTTCCTACTTAAATATAGGAAGATCATCACGACAAGATGTTCTGGAAAATAGCTTTTAAAATTGACCTCTAGCCCGGTTCTTTGGCGAGAATTAGGAGTATGGTAATGGCAGTCGAATTAAAAATGTTACAACATTTTATTTAAATGCCTCAACACAGTCTTCACCCTACATATCTAATGCACTTGACTTTCGAATCACAACATCAAAACTTTGAAACTGGATTTGAATCATGGTACTTAATTGGTCCTTTCCTCAGTTCTGGAAGCGAGGTCGTTGTCTTGTTCTTCTGCCTCGAGGGTGCAATCATTGATGTTTTTTCTTGCAGTGCCAGCGCAGCACCAAATGCAGTGACTATCTAGACTTTACCTCGCTTGGAAACAAGGAAAACAAAGTAAGTTAATTTTGGCAGAAGGGTTATGCTTCGCAGAATAATAATCCACGTCATTTCCTGGCTGAGAGCCACTGGTTACAAGTTAATTTTGGCATTGGGAGAGCTCTTTAGCATCTAAAGCCATGCCAAACTTTGTGGCGACCTTACCCAGCAGGTCACCGTTTTTGACGCAACGCTACAGGCTTCTTCCATTGCCACGGAAATTTTCAGGATTTTTGGAGCACCTGTCACAGGGCTGGCGGAATACAAAGAGGCTACAATGAGACACAATTCTCCAGCAGGCACCTACTTGTCTCCTCCTTAGCTGCTCTTTACTGAAAAGAGAAACACTCGAGACTTAGCGGCAGTGGCGTGCCAGAATATTGTTCTTTAACGATATTGTCGAGTCGGGAGAACACTTCATTCTTGTCAACCTTTCATACGTGAAATGCTTATTATTGCAGAAGATTATTTAAGGACGAAAATCTGGAAGTCGATAATTATGATGCTAGTTCACTTGAGGCTTATATCACTTATCATCACTTATCTTTGGTAAATTAATTTATAATATCATATTTCTCAATCAATCTGGAAAACGTCACAATCGATGCCAATCAATGAGCGATAACAAATTAAATTGCTGTGAAATTCGATTAGCACCAGTATTTAACTTTCACATTAGTATTTTGATATTTGATTCGATGCTTCTCGTCCATCCAATTCACTGTTCTAATATCTGGATGCGTAAATCAGGGAACTGACAACTGATTTATTTATTTCTCGGGACTATAATTGTACAGACTTACAAAATTTTTTTTTTGAAGAACTATTATTACAAAGTTAGTGCAAGCAGTTCCATTTGATAATTCATCAAAAACAATGAGTTAAGCTCTTGAAAAAATTTACCGTTGACGACGAGAGATCAAAAATATCAAGGAGCCTTGGGGACAACTAAGGACAGCCTGGGAGCACCACTGTTGTAAATTTTGTCAGAATGCAATGAAGATTTTTTTGGATTTTATCAAAAGAGCACGAATGTTCTAAATGAAAATCAGATTGTTGCGAAGTGTAATGGGAATTTGCTCATTGAATTGGCTAAACTTAATGAGATTTTCTAGATTTGCATGACGAAAGCATGAGCATAGGGAAGATTTCTCAACATTAACCAGCTTTTAGCCCGACGAGGAGGAAAGAGGTTTGGAATATGAAATAATTGTGTTGCAGTTCACAGAGTTATTTAGAACTTCTTCAGATATGATGCAACCACTGAAATGACTTGTCGGTAAGTTTGGTTATTGACTTATTAGATATTTTGCTGTCATGTGCATTGAGATCTATGATGAAAGGAGATACAATATGTTCAGAATAATCTGGTTAACTTTGAAATGAAAATAAAAATGAATTTTAGATTTCTTTTTTTATTTTGCCTAGTTTATTTTTATGATTAAGTGCAATGTCAGGATGATTATTCTAGAAATAAAAAGTTCCGTGGATACGATATATCATCTTCTCCTCATATATATGTATACACAAAGCGCCAGCAAAAAATTTTACGAGCATAATGGATCATACAACACACTTTCACCATTGTAACACTGGACAAAAAGTGAATACATCAATGTTGTTATGAACATTGAAAACGAATTATGCAATATTTATTGAACACTTAGCGAACGGTTAAACTGTTGTAGCATGTTTTTACGACCCCCTGTACGTTGTTTCTTACATGTGTTTAATCAGCACAATCCCTATAGTAAGGTCATTTAATTATAAATCTAAATTTGCAGTGCAAAAACTGGACTTTATTCATAGCTCAAATCCCCTCCAAATAGCGAATCAGTAATTCTGAATTATTTTTAGCGTACATGTTAAGCTTACCGAATTGCATTTCGGTTTTTCCACTTCCGTAGTACTAATCAAACTCCAAGTTTTTCCCGAAGTCGACGACGGAATCGGCGGAGTCGCATAATTAAATCAAAAAATGACATGGTGCTGTTCTGTTCAAATATCAGGACCGACTGAATGTTCAGCTCTTCCGGCGTTATTCTTCATAACCGTGTATTTGGATAGGAATTTATCTTCCTCAGAAGCAGTTAATATTCAGAAACAAAACACTGCGCGTGGCAATTAATCTCCGTCGAAAGCAGTATATATACTGAAGCATAACACGGTGTGTAAAAGTATATCTCATTCTAAAGCAGTATATATTCAAAAGCATAACCGGGTACAGAAATTTATCTCACTAAGAGGCAGTGTAGTTACAAAAGTTATTCCCACTTTAAGTCAGTAGTCGTGAAAGTAATTCAAAGAGTGGTAATAATCAGCCCCGGATAAAGCTTTTATGCGTAAAAATTGCCTCGGAAGAGGAGCGAGTTCTCATAAATCTCAAGTTCTTGCAAAATTTTTGGTAGGGCGTAGCTAGGATGAAGAAAGACGCCCATTTGCCGAGTGCCTGGTCTCAATAAGGGGAGCTATCGGTCTGCGAGACGCGGCCGATCCTAAAGAAGAGCCTCAGCTTTATTTTCCTAGGAGGCTTTTTGTTTGCTCCGATAAGTCCATCCCAATAAAAAAAACCAAGCTTGTCGAAGATTTTTGCAGAGGTTCAAGGTGAGCGGCAAGATAAAATGATTGGGCAATTGAGAACAACGCTGCCTCTGTTAAATTAAGTTTCTCAGCCCAAGAAAATGGGTTCGTATATTGGATACAGCAAGGTCAGCTCGACCATATAACCGCTAAATTGTGGCAATAAAAAATGCATTTGCACCTTTCGTGGACACTCGTGTCTCACACAAATTAAGTTAGAAAGTTCGTTAGTATTTATTTTAAATGAGTTTGTAACTGTTGACATGTTTGTAACTGTTGGCATGTCATTAGTAATCACCCTAAATAAATAAGTAACTCCAGGCACTTCATTATTAATTATCTTACATGAGTTAGTAACTCTAGACACGTCATTGTTATTTAAAGTACGCAACAGTCAAAACCACACCCAGCTTTTAATTTTTTTTTTGCTGCTGTTAATTAAACGCTTCGATACTTCAACCGCACTTTATTTTGAGCTATCATCATTAGAAAAACCAATGCCTTGTTTGAACTACAATAGATCACCTGTGCACCCCGTTTTTGCTGCGATGGTGGCTGTGAACATCACAGAAGAGAAAACTACTCATTAAAAGTCAAGTAAATTCGTTCATGTTGGCAAAAAACAGTACTTATCCGTCTTAAGTATCATTCGCTGTAGACATTTTTTCCAATATGTTAGCACTTGATACAATAACGATCTATCGAATGCACATATTCCTCTAGACATCGTTTGCCCCACCTCTCGAGAGTAGAACTTTGAAAACAAAACGATTGCTCTCTAATTCGCTGCTCGTCGATCCTGTGAACCCAAACATTTTACAGAAAAGGCCTTCGAAGAAAGAAGTTCAGGAACAGAAATTCACGCGTCCGAGTGCAAATTAAATTCTTTTTCCAGAACGTCGCGTGCAACGCACCGTCAATGAGGCAACCGCGCGTGCTTTTCGCGGCCTAGGTGACGTGAACCCTTACTGTTCCTTCCTAATGAGGAACACCGATCGAGCATCCTGAACGATCGGAGTAATCAAAGAATAATTCGATTCTTGAATTACTTTGGTTACTTACTCTGTAGCTACTCCTAGCATTTCCACTTGTGCGAAAAAATGTACGCACGAAACTGAGAGATACTTAAATACTGGTAGTATTTACCGTAGAGTAAATTTCACGTTTGATGAAATGTTTAAAAATAGGTACTGACACACCCTCGTACGATGAAAATATCTTTGCACAGTAGCCTATCGGAACGCCATGAGAACAGACTAATTCATTAGTTCTTTTCCGTAAGATTCTGTCTCAAGTAAATAAACTGAATTACAATTAAATGGCCTGAATGTGAATGACCTGACAATGCAACAGGAAGAGTTTTGTCCTCTATTTTGATATAAGTCAAGATGATGGTACCCACTTAAAATGATAGCGAAAAAATCATTAGGAAGTTTTCAGTCTAAGGGCGTTTGTGCGCACGCCATAGTCTGGAGAATTTACCCCTCGTAATCTTTACTTTGCCAAAGGCTTCATTTAGAAGTTAACATCGATCAGCTAGGGAGATTAATTACTCGTACAAGTTGGATTCATGTCTTACATCCTACCAAAATAATTCTACAACGTGGCATATCACAAGTTTGTTGACAGATGATTTGAAGATTTAGAACAAAATGAAAAGGTTTTAGAGATCAAAACCTCGTTAATTTAGTTGGTGTTCTCATTTTCCATAAATATCCTGGCAACAGAGATCACTTTTGTTCCAACCTAATACTTTAAATCTCTGCGATGTGAATACTGTATCAAACTTTAACGCAAGGATGTAAAGCACACTGAACGCAAACGATCAACAATGCGCATGTGCTATTTAAGGTTTTACAATAGTTTCGTGCCACATTTTTGCCACAATGGTTTAATGTTATGGTTTTATCGCGATGGTTTAATGTTACGTTGTCATCATAACGTTTTAATGCTACATTAGAAATTATAATTCAAATGCTTCATATTGCAGCTTGTGGAGGCTGCTCATAAATCGTTTCGATCCGAAGGGTAGTTCACTGAAACTAGATTTACTCGATGAAAATTTTTCCGTTTTAATACTCATTGGAACAGGAATTTCTTGGTCACGGCATATCAAAGATAACATTAATACCGCATACATGGAACATTGTTTCTAATAACAAAAACCTGTCGTCAAACTTAAGATTGGTTACCTTCTCGATGAGCTCAAGCAGAAATTTTTTCTGCGTTAATGCATATGCCAGTACAACCATACTTTTATCACGTACGGGTCCTAAAGTGAGCCTATCTGAAATTAACGACTTCTTTTTTCGAAATTGAAGCCATTTTGGTGGCACGGGAGTTTCCTGCACCTCACGCACAAGGGCAAAGAGGAGGACACCAAAACTTGCGCGTTTCGTAGCGATGGCTCCATCAGCGCCGAATTTAGGGCAGCGCGTCTCCGGAGCGTCCGCGGTGACGGATTTATGGAACATTCGAGACTGGGGCGATCATTGGCCCCATGACTCGTAGTTAGCGGCGAGACGCGGCTACGGCTGCCTAGCGAACCTTGAATTTGCGAGGATAGTTGTACGACGCGCAGCTTTTACTGGAGAGAAAGCTCAGCGTAGCTCAAAAAAC
The DNA here is from genome assembly GCA_014899125.1 of Orchestia grillus. Taxonomy (NCBI): domain Eukaryota; kingdom Metazoa; phylum Arthropoda; class Malacostraca; order Amphipoda; family Talitridae; genus Orchestia; species Orchestia grillus. The sequence goes on along the minus strand of VOMN01090113.1, from coordinate 19,567 downwards.
TGTAAGCTTGAGAACTTTGTTGTGTGTATAGTGTAGGGTGAAAGCCATGTGTTAAAACTCAAAGGGCAAGAATTCAACATACAAATATGTGAGAGTACGAGCGGCTTCTTGTGAGTTTTGTAGCTCTGCACGCAGATGTACATCCCTGAATGAACCACTTCTTTTGAAATCCATATCATCGACAAATTTCAAATGAAATGGCTGCTGTGCGAGAATACAACCAACATGCGCTTTACGCTGAAGAAGACTGGTTGTTGCATTGTCATCTGTGAACGATCTATTTATTACTCAGACCTGACGATCGTGCATTGTGTCCGATTATGTAGAAATTTTATTCACAGCTCGACTTATGTAGAAATTTTATCCACAGCTCGATGAGAGGCAAGTCGAGTTGACATACAGGGTGTCCACATGAAAATATCTCCCATTATGCGGTTGCACACTTTCTGTTTCAAATTTTATCTAAGTTGGAGTACTTAGAAAACTTATTCATGAAAACAAGTAGCTATATATAAAAATATCCGGTTCAGTAGCTTAATAAATCTATATCTGTAATATTTTCACGTGTGTAATACTTTTGGTAGCAAATAATTTAAATTGATTAAACTCCTTTTATCCAGACTTAGCGGAGAATATGTATATATATATACAGTATATATATATATATATATATANCTGAGTATATATATATATATATATATATTTCGGATGCTAGAAGTATATAATTGTATATACATGTACGTACATAGAATTTGGTTAAAAAAAATTCAGATATGAGAAGTTATGCCGCAGGTTGGGATAAAAAATGATGAGTCTTACACATTTTAGAGCCTACATTAATATTAAATAATTTGCACTAAAGAAAATGATTTATTTTCCAAAGCTTTTTTTAATGAATTTTAATTTCCGGCGATAATTTCAAAGTTTCTCTTTCCCTATCAATTTCATTATTTTGTTCCCCACGACCATGAACAGTTTGAGGGAAATAAGCTTTTGAAATTAGGAAAAATAAATTGGTTAAAGAGCAGAGAGGTCAAATCAGTTAATTATAATTTTTTTTGTTTTATTTTTCATGTTAACTTTTTTTTGGGAAACGTGGTACATCTTATACGGAGTAGGCCAGATTTTCAGTATTCCGGATACGTTGAATTTTACTGTACTATTAATAGGATTTCCTTCACTTCATTGGAATTTATTAACAAGCCTAAAGTTAATCATGGATGATAATAGGATTAGCAGCGGTTATTGCAAAGTTAAAGGAATTGTGATCATATGCGCATAAATTGACGCAGTTTGAAGGCGTCTTTTGCACGAGAAAATCCACCTTAAGTTCTCCTTCGCAACAGTTTTGAGCCACATTCGAATTAGGAGTCACGTTGGAGTTCTGAGTCACATTAGAGTTCTGAATCTCATTGGAGTTTTGAGTCACATTAGAATTTTGAATCTCATTAGACAACTGAGACTCACTGGAATTCTGAGTCACATTGGAGTTTTGAGTCACAATGGAGTTCTGAGTCATTTTGGAACTCTGCGTCACATTGGAGTTTTAAGTCACATTGGAGCTTTGAGTCACATTGGAGCTCTGAGTCACATTGGGCTTGTCTGTCGCGCCATGCGGCAGCTAAAGCGTTAGGGTCAGTCCTCGATTTCTACACGTACTTGTCCATGAAATATCAGGGCCAGTCTATCATGCAAGAGGCACGGTGGAAAAAAGACGTTTGTGGTGTGCTCTGGGAGGAAATAAACTTGGATGCTATCCTCGTCTGATTTTTTTGTCTCCAGGTCAATAATTAGTCCACTATCCGGCGGCGATATCCGTGCTTCGGCTGCCAAAATATCAGGTATTTATACGCAATAACAGTTGCTCAAGAATAAGTGCTGTACTCGATTTGAAAAGAGTTCAATCCAACAGATCATTCTTCATTGCTTAACTCGATGTATTCGTCCGCCTATTGAAAATATATGTTCTCAGGAAAAAATATTTCTTATGACCATGGCCTGTCACTTTCTTTCTTAGTTAGAATCCCCTGACGACTGTCAGAAACGTTGCTAATGTTGATGTTATCAATTACTCACTTCAGCCCCTTGAAGGGCAAAGACCTTTTTGAACGTTGGATACATTTATTTACCAGGAATAATTTAGAACGCGCAGCAAGTACGAAATAAATCATTCAGGCAGTACATATTTGAGGGATTGTAACACATCAAATGTCCGTGAGATTGTCCATGAAGTTCAGTCCAGCGGCGCAAACGAAAACGAGGGTCAGAACCAGACGTTAAATTAATTGGTACGAGAGTATCTGCATCAACAGCTCATGATGAGGGAGAAAGCTGCAGTCTTGAAGCGCGCTGGATGTGTTGTACCTACGAGAAGTCATATGCGTTTCAAAATAGTTTTCTGTAATATTACATGAAACTCAGTCGATCTCAGCACAGCCATGCCTATGCCTGTAATTTGCATAATTACCTAACATCTTTAATATTCAAGAGGAGGGCAACAATGACCCATGTGTTCTTGTACAGCTGATCTACGCTACAGATTGTAGCATAGATTGTTGTCAAGATTGTTGTTGCCAAGAGATTGTAGATTGTTGCCAAGATCTTAAACGAGTACCTAAAAGTATACCGCCCGACACTACGGCGAGACGGCAATTTGTCAGAAATAAACTCCTGTAACTTAGACCTCAGAGCTGGAGCTGCCTACGACCCTAGATCGCAGGGAGATAACTGAAGGCACTACCGATCTATCCCGAGATATCTCGTGGTGGTTGTATTCACACGGTCACTGTCGGTTACACGGACCGTGTGAATGCTTGGCCTGCTCGGGGTAATTCGTTAAGGGGTTAAATCTGCGGAATTCTAACGCACTCTCACAAGGGATGTTCGATTTGCGAGAAGAATAGCAAATTGAAACCCCTCAGGAATTACGTCCACGTTCACAAACGCGGTAACCTTGGAATTTATTTATATCCTGCACTTGGAATTTATTTAAATCCTGTAGGACGTAGACCTGACGTTTCATGACGAGTAAGCTTTGATCTCACTCGCATCAATAATCCAATTTTTCTGTTCAAAAATAAAAAACAGAATGAAAATTAAACCTGAGGAAGGTAACGTCAGCCTCTCAATTTGCAGTTGCATGCTTCTCTTGCAACAGCGCGACTCTCCGTCGTATTTAACTGTCGACATCACGCACGTATTGATAATTATGAGACTATTATTTTCTTCCTAATGCGTCGCCGGAGACGAATCCAAACATTCTATTTACCTCTCAAACATTTTATTTACCTCTCAAGCATTCTATTACCTCTCAAACATTCTATTTACCTCTCAAACATTCTATTTACTTCTCAAACATTCTATTTACCTCTCAAACATTCTATTTACCTCTCAAGCAGCATTGGGCCAGAATTACTTACTCACATCGGCCCCTTGTAGAGCGAAGACTATTTTGAAACATTTGATGTATTTATTTACGACAAGTTATTCACATCGGACACAGTGTTCACAGTATTACGATTGAGCGAGAACACCAATCCCAGTATTTTATAGGATGATCCGTCGCCTCTCTCTTGGTGTTCCTGAATTACCTAATCCACGTCGAATTGAGGCTGGACGCTTCTCAGGTCGGATGTATTTCTGGAGAGAGAAGGAGAAGTGGAGATCCAGCTCCAAAAAGAAATGCATCATAAACAAGTTGGCCGACGGGACTCCTACGAGTCGTAGGGTCATTATCGTACATCTTTGCGTTCCCCATTTCAGTCTAACTTCTTCGCTGAGCCATCGATAAATTTATGAATAATTTTCATAAATTCTAAATATCTTAAATACTTTGGTCATCACCTGAGATAAAAATACCTTTGTCGTTCAAAATTGCAGAAAATTAAAGATGCTTCGGCAAAGAAGTTAAACTGGGATTGCTACATGCATCTGCCATCCGCTGTGCTCCTGTCACTCTGTCTATTTAAGTATCAGTACCTCCTCTCATCACTAGTTCACCATCCTCGCACTTCTTTTTTCACAACTCTTTTACGTGGTGTAAAAGGTTCATTTATTACCCAGGCTCTCAAAAGAATTGATCTTTTACAGCTGGGTATTGTTCAGCAATACTTTAAACTCGTAAAATTATTTCTTCGTCTTCTTTTGTAAGAAAATGAGTTGGTATTTTTCAGCATGCAAATAGTTTGAAAGGCGCCTAACTAACGCAGTCCAATGTATTCCGAGTCACTGCCCTACGTACACACCTTGTGAAAGGAAACGTCTCTCTATATATACAAAGAGTAAACTCATCGGGGTAATAAGGTCGAAAGGCTTTTACTTTCAATTAGAAAAATCGGTAAAAAAATAAATCGACTTCGCACAGAAAAAGATCTGAGGTAAAAATAAGACTGGCATAGGTGCTCGGACGGTGCTCTACACTTTAAAAGAGTAAATACCTCTAATGAATGTGCGCAGAGGAGAAGACTTTGTTTCTGCACAGGAAGACCTTGTTTCTGCACTGGCAGATTCTGCTTCTGTGCCGACAGTTTGCTTCTGCGTAAATAGACCTTGCTTCTGCTCAGACAGACTTTATTTCTGCTTAGACAGACCTTACTTCTGCTTAGACAGACCTGCTCAGACAGACTTTACTTCTGCTTAGACAGACCTTACTTCTGCACAGACCTGCCTTGTTTCTGCGTAGACAGACGTTACTTATGCTCTGACAGACCTTACTTCTACATAAACCGGCCGTGTTTCAGCGCAGACAGACCTCGTTTCTGTTCAGAATGACCTTGTTTCAGCGCAGACAGACGTTTTTTCCGAGCAGACGAGTATAGAGCGTTCAAGGCAAGAACGAGTTGTTATTTATGACATTGTGCGATAAAAATGATAAACAGTGCATTAACTACACAAGTTAAAAGAGGTATTTCATCACGGACTGAGAATTAGGGAAGATACATACATTTTTATGTTTTCTTTGAAATAATTCAATAGGATGGTGTTCGAAAAAAAGTATGTCTGTTCGTGGAAAAGCGCCTCTGGTACTTGTTTGAAACTTCACTGCTTCCACACGGTCAGAGTTCATCCTCAGCTCTGATTTGGCACCAAATTACTAAATCTGTTACCTTTTGGTCGTCCGCGTGGTCGTCATGACAAATTCGTACGAGTTTGTACAAATTCGTACACATGCGTAGGCAGGTAACCATCGCTCTCAGCGTGTAATCAACCGTTAGACTTTGGAAGCAAAGTTATGGAAGATCAATACGATTAGACGTAGAATATATCGAATCCTATTAAGTTTTACCTATTAATAATAAAAACTGTTGTGAAATCGTTTCTACATTTTTACCTTGATATTTATAAATGATATTTCCTGTAATTGAATAAATGTTTGTTTTGCTTTGTTCGCGAATTCCCTAAAGACTTAAAAACAAAGAAAATTCAAAAAAAAAATTATTGTATTTAGCTAAAAAACGTTTCCGAGTCCAGCTCCATCATCAGTTCCATGAAAGCAATTACAAATCAGTAAAATGTTTTATAAATGAATATGAACAATTTTCTCGGAATATTCTTCATGGTTAAATTTTCAGTGTTTGTACTCTTCCACTCACGGAACAGTGTCAGACAACTTGGTGGTATACTGAGAATTTAGAGCCAGTATAAAGCGACGTACACGAATGCTGTATGTCGCGTTGATTTTTTTCATTTATCACTTGCTGAGTCGAACATCAGAATTGGTTCAACGGTTCTTGTTTCACGCGTTACAACAAAATTAAAATTTCAAAACTTAACAGCTAAGGACAAATTCAGAACAAGTTAGGCATCATTGCACCGATTTTGTGTAGTTACGGTGCACAATAATGCTTTGATGCAGTAACAGTATTCGGTAACGTTTTTTCCAATAACAATATTTGGTATTATTTTAAGCCAATGATGGTTTTTGCCATTGTTTTGGCCCAATAACGGCATTCGACATTGTTTTAACCCAATAACGGCATTCGACATTGTTTGGTTCAATTACGGTATTCGGCATTGTTTTGGCCCAATAACAATATTCAGTGTTCTTTTTGCAAAACGATATTCTGCAGTATTGTGGTGTAATAACCGCAGTTGGGAGTTATTTTCCCTTCCTTCATTCTTAACTTGTTGTTTCTGCGTGGAATGGGGAAAAGCATATTGTACGTTGATTCTCCGTTCTACATCCCTTTTGAAATCGGTTCAGTTAATTTCGCAGAGTCCACTTACTATGTCTGCTTTCTTTTCAACATTACTGTCGAGATATGCAAAGAGCCACTAGCCAATTTCTCACCCATAGAGATTAACTGCCCAAAACTGCCAGAATACGTCAGAAAGCTACCATCGCTGTGCAAAACTACCTGAACCCTACCGCTCAAATGTGCTGATTTATAATATGACACACATGAATAAAGAAAATGAAATAAATGTTGTGCTCAACCAGTGCATATCCTCGCTCATCCAATGGAAAATATAAGTTGTTTGAAATAGGTTCTGGAAATAGTTCAGTGTGATTAATACAGATATGAGAGGTCTTCATGCTGCAAAATACATATTTTTACGGCTCAAACCTCTCAAAGTTTTACCTTCAAGTATTTGAAAGACGCCCAGAATATGTTGGCCCGCAAATTCAAAATACACCTCGTCGTGTTTTAATTTTTCATCACCCGTTTGCGCTCCACATTTTGCGCTCACTTCTTACCAGGACTTTGGGACGGCGAGAAATTTTACGGCACATTTAAAAAGAAGAGAGCCTCGCGGTGGCAGTGCCACGGTGGAGCTTCTCATTGTTATTCTGGGACAAATTTCCATCAAAATGCGCCTCGTGCTCAAAATAAAATGGCGAAACAAAATTCCCTCCCGTCCGGGGACGAAGACATAAAAACAAATCACGCTCGGAAATGTTTGTGCGAATGATGAAGAGACTTCGACTTCGCTATTTCGAGGCCCTGGACTGCGCAGAGCGTGATTTATCGTGAAATTTGATGGGCTGCATTACGTGAAGTGCAAGACTTGAAATAATATTCCGTGCTTTGGAAGAGCGCGGCGAGTGTTCGTGATCAAATGTAAGTCCCTGAATCCAAAACGCTCTCTAATTGTTTTCGGTTAATTCTTGTAAGTCCCTGAATCCAAAGCGCTCTCTAATTGTTTATGGTTAATTCTTGTAAGTCCCTGAATCCAAAGCGCTCTCTAATTGTTTATAGTTAATTCTTGTAAGTCCCTGAATCCAAAGCGCTCTTTAATTGTTTATGGTTAATTCTTGTAAGTCCCTGAATTCAAAGCGCTCTCTAATTGTTTATGGTTAATTCTTGTAAGGCCCTGAATCCAAAGCGCTCTCTAATTGTTTATGGTTAATTCTTGTAAGTCCGTGAATTCAAATTCCTGACTCAGAATTATGTGACACCTTGCAAAAGATATGAAATTCGACGTGGTATGTTTATAGTATACTCACTGTTTGGACCAATATTGATTACGATGAGGGTTATTAAGGAGGGAGAAACATCTTGTTTCAATACAAGTTCAATAAAATTTAGTACATATGTAATAACATAACTTCCATTACAAGGTTACGTTGACCAGTTACGAGATTTATGATAGAAATATTGATTATTTTTCATACATTTTGCATTTGTACTGTGCCTAAACAACGGATTTACAGTTCGCTATCATGGAAACGAAAAGAGTCTTTCTACGCTAACTGAAAAATATTGCCAGTTTCATTCGCGTCAGTTCACCTGCAACTAATTAATTTGTTCACACTGATTGATCATACGAAAATTTAATCGCTTCAGAGTCGACATCAGTTTGCACAGAACATTCGAGAACTTGGCTCATAAGCTGTAATGCACAAACATAAAAACATTTTGTGACCGATATGAAGGTCAAGCTGCCTTGGAACCGGAGGCATTGACCCATTATTTGGGTTAATTGATGGTCCTGCCTTCTACTTAATATTGTTGTTAGTCCTTGGAGACCTTCATATCTTGCTGACTCTTATTCTTTCTAGATGATTCACATTACGAGCTTGGTGAAGATGGCAATACTTGAACATTACGAGCAGTTTCACTGCATAAATGCAAACAGGGTTACTCTGTCTCAGTGCTACCTTCATTTTTTATATAATACATCTAGAGAGCAACTAGCTACTCACAGTCCGTTGTACATCACGCACCTAGAGAGCAACTGGCCACTCACAGTTGTACATCACGCGCCTAGAGAGCAACTGGCCTCTCATAGTTGTACATCACGCACCTAGAGAGCAACTGGCCACTCAGAGAGGTTTCCAGGAGTTAGGTCTGTGTGACTGTATCTTTAGGGTAAACACATTATCTACGCATGTTTATTGCCATTATCACTTGCAGTTTGGTGGTTCCATAAAGGAGACCGAATTTGAGATCGGTGTTGCTGTCGTGTTTTGAAGTTACTCATGCTTTCTCCAGTTATGCTCCCTCTTCATACTCGGAGTAATGAAATTAAATGATTTAAAAATTTCAAATATTAGAGCCTCTTGTCAAGACAAATAAAATGAGTCTTGGCACACAGGTGCACCCCTACGCAGCAGTAATCAATTGACACACCTGTGGCCCTGTGTAAATGTGCAAAGGAATAGGTACAGTCGTCAGGTGCTGTTCTATTTGAAATACCGGATGAAGCGAGTTCACTATAGTGCATGTTTTAGCTTGATGATCTAGACTTGCAAGCAGTGCATGGAAGAACGCCAGAGTTCCTACTGCTAGTCGCACTGAATATAAACCCACCACGTCGTCGGAGTCGCTTTCCTGTGATTTCATCAGCGGTGGCACGAAAATGATGTTTCCTAGAAAGATTCAATGTTGATCTTTTCGGCTCGGTAATGCATCTCGCATTTTCTATGCTTCAGTTCGAAGAATTCCTGTGTTATTCGATTCATCATTATAATCACAGGCCGCTACTGAAGATTCCATCATGATTTTTGATTCGCAGAATTCACGCTCCGCCTCACTTCTATTCTTTATTTCCATCAACTCGATATTCCGAACTCAAAAGCAGAGTTTGAAAATTTCTGGGGCTACGCAAGCTGCAATGGCTTTTATATCGGTCGTGTTTGGAGGCCGGTCTCTTAATTTGCCGGAATTTCTCGGGGTCTTTTAAACTGGAGGGGAAGTAATTAAAATGTTTCGCTCTGTAGCTCCAGGACTTTTCGCCAATGTTGCAGTTTTTAACTGCGACGCAGCTGGAGCAATAATATTTTGGAGTTAATTCATTCAAGGAAGCAGTTGGCTGTTTTATAAAAACATATCACTAAAAACTGATCTCGACACGAGTCTCGCTCAGCAATTCGTGTTTCTTGCAAAACACCTTCATGAATTCTGGTGAATTGTTTTGTGATGGTAATTATGGTTCATCCATGTACCATACTTATGTAAAGGCTATGCGTAATACGCAAAAACGAAAGAGTATCTTCTCATACGAAGAAGTATCTTTGCACTATTTACTCACCTTGAAGTATCATTCCATAGGTCCGACGGTATATTATAATTTTCTTATATTTGCTGATAGGCCCCTATATCACGCATCTTACGTTCGGAATTTTAGTTATCTGCTGTAACTTGTGCGCCTTTCAGAATTTTAAAATATCAGAGCGAGACAATGCCGAAAATGTTTGATAAAACTCACATTGAAATTAGATGAACAATGGTACGTGACTCCGTAGGGCGGTATGCTGCTGATACGGTTAGTTTCAGACCCGTTTTCCAAGGTGAGAATTCGCTTCTGTTATGCAGTTACTATTTCTCGAGGCCTATGACTGGTCTCAAGACATCCTTTGTTCTGAATTAAAAGTTACGATCCCAGAAAGACGTACGTTCAACATCACACACAATCTGCGAGTTTTACTTTAGTTCACCCATACTTCGTAGTCTTTTTTCCTCCGATAGACCACATAATCGTGCGCTACTGTCACATGTTTATTCAACCCTCTACCTCCTGGTGAACGTGTAGCGAAGGACGACCTTGTTCAGGACCTATATTTCGTTTTTTTTGTTGGAGTTCAGGGTAGTTCACCGACTAGGGTAAGATGTGTTAAGGTAAAATACGAAATTTAGGGTAATCTCCACCCTAATCACCACGAAATATAATTATTTTGGATGTTTTCACAAGTATTTTTGGACATGTATTGAGAAACGTGTACCATTAACTTCAACTTCATTGCGCATGATTTACATGAAAAAATTACCATGAGCTATTATAGGAGAAGTAAACTGAACAGATGTGCTACATAAACTATTAAAACAAGGTTATGAGGAAGGGTGATAGTTACAGTTTGGAAAATGATGCTTTAAAAAATAGAAAAGAAAATTTTAATTCCTTTTGGTTGAATATCGTTGCAAATTGAAACTTTCATAGAAGAAGCTGTGGTGCGACGATAAAAAACATTTCGGTAATGTTAAAGGTTGCAATAGGAGCGCGCATATGTCGCAGACTGGAAGAGCGTCCAGTGGTCCGATGAGTCATCGTTCACGCTCTTCCAAAGCGATAAACGAATTAGAGCTCGGCGAGTACCCCATGATTCCATGGACCATCAGCGTAATACTAGGGATTATTTTGGCTAGGTTGGGCTAGGATCTGAGACTCTTCATAGTAACAAAATAAAGTCACCTAGCAATTCACAAGTTCACGATGACAACGTTAATTCTTCAATGAGGTTTTATTTTTCGGATGAAACGAAATCTTATTTTTCGGATGAAACGCAGCATTTCAGGATGATAATGCTCACATTCGAGGAACCAGAGAGGTCCAAAATTTGTTTTCTGAACATGAAAGGTCATCTACTCACGTGGATTGACCCCCACGCTCTCCAGATCTAAACCCTATTCAGTACTTATGGGAGGAGTTTGAGAAGACCCCGCATGCCTTATGGCCACTTCCTTTAGCGTACAACCTTTTTTAAAAATGATTACTTCTATAGAGGCTAAAATTTGAGCTGCGAATGATTTAAAACTTTATGGGATGAATGCCGGTTAGAACGCGGGCTGTAATTCGATCTGATGTTGTGCCAATTGATGATTAAAAATAATCAATAATAAATTTTTCACAAGTAAAACTTTTTTGCCTAGCTATGTTTTTCATAGCTGCACGTGTAATAAGTGTTCAAAGCAAGCACGCTTTATCATGAAAATAGCGATTTTTCCTCACATAAGGTTTAATTTTCATTGACAATGTAACATGGCACACACCTATAACATTCAAGTCGATCTTTAAGTGCATTTTCCTTTGAATAACTGTTCCGTTGTCGGGCAAAATTCCACAATTACTCTACAAATTCCACAATTACTCTACATCTTTACGCAGGTAAAGTTCTCTCAGCATTCTCACTCGCTCGGTGCACCTCAGCGATCCATCATTCCGAGGCGCTCTCGATTGATCTTTTTTGTTGGAGCCAAGTTCTTTGGCCTGGTGAGAAACGTACTCCATTTAATTCACTCTGTCTTGGAGTGGTCTCCTCAAATATAATGTGCAGTCAAGATCTCCCATCAATCTTGCCTCGAGGAAAAATCCTGACGCCCTTCTAGCGCTGTCATAAATGTGTTATTAAAGCCAACAGATTCTTGAAAAGAGTTCAGTTTTTATGAAGAGCCTGCAGCGTGATCACACCTCGAGCTCACTCTCTTCATTCGAATTTTGGAGTTTTCTTTCGTACTAACGGCCAGCTAGCTCCCCAACACACATGTACACGCTTTTCCTTTACGCGTATTGATACGCGACTCTCATCTTTCTGGTTCCCTGTATTGTTTCCGTTGCAAACTTTACTCTTCGAGGATTTTTTTGGAAATGTTTGTGTATTTCTGTGTTTTCGTGTTATTCTGTGTTAAAATTTACTGTGATTATGATTCTGAAAAATACGTGAATTATTAATAACAAAATATAACGCAATTAGTTGTTCATCTGACCTTACCGCAGTGGCATAAAGTGAGTGAAAAATATGACTAATAACTGAAACCATGACTCATAAATGCTCGACAAATTCTATTCTGTTGAGCGTGCTCACTGATTGAACAATTTATTATCAAACACTGGATACTATTTATCAAAGCTAAAAATTATCGAGCACTGATATAGACTGAAATACTCAAAAATTCCGTCTCATTATCAGAAGTGCACTGAAACCTCGAAATCGAACAGTTCAGACATATCCAACGCATCGGCCGACAAAATCCCGCTTTGTAATTCCGTAAGAAGAAATTAAAATGAAATAGATTAGGTTACATAATTACATAAACCACAGATGAAATTCAATGTTTCGATTTCAATAAGGATGCACTCTGAAAGAAGAGGAGTCACTCTGAAGTCGTCTTCACAGACGTAGCTATGCGCACCAAATATTAACTAGAGAAATCCGTAGAAATTTTCTAGCTGTAAAATTTTCATTGTTTGTGAACTTAATCAACAGCCACAAAACTTAGTTCAGTTTTTGCTAAGTTTCAACCCAACGCTGAGCACAGAGTCGATTTTAAAGCATTACAGTGCGGCTTAGTATCAACGGAAACTGTTGATTTTATCACTAATTGTGGAAGTTGATTTGGAGAGAGCTGTCGAATTCAACAGATTCATCACTAAATGAAACTGTGATGCAGAGAAGTAGATGCCAAGAACCTTACATATTCGTTTAATTTATCACTTATTTAAGATAACAGAGACAGATGTAAAACGGTCTGCAAATTGCAACATAAATCAGTTTTTTTAGTTGTGAACAAGAAAAATCAATACGATAATTTCAATTATTTAAGATAATCAAACTTGATGGTCTATATTCATTTCTTTTTCATTTTAATAATCGTTTTAATATCATTCCCTGGCATTTACATACAATTTTAACACATGCTTGCTAGATTTGAAAATGTAAACAGAAATTTACATTTAAATTAGTATCTTCATGCACCAGCAGTGTGCATTTGACTAGATATATTCTCAGTCCTAAGTGAAGTCAAATGGTCTCACTTCAATCTAACTTCAACGCTTGTCAAATTTTACAGGGTGCAGCAGAAAAAGCTCTCACATTTCGAATAAAATTCAAAAAATGGAAAACGAGGTATCACCGCAAACGTTCCATTTCCCAAATAAAACAAAAAATGTTTCACAGCGTCGTCAGTTAGAATTGTGGTTTTATTTATTCTAATCAGACGGGGCATTTCAGGACGACAGTGAAATAAAACCTGAAAAGATAAAACCTCAATTCCTTTAAAAGTTATATCGTCTAAATAGTAACGTTGAAGACTGATGCTCGTTTAGAGCGCGTTGAAATGAGGGAAGCACATATTTCTTTCGCAACCTGCATGCGCTACCAGCCAATATTTTCTCAAATTTTCGCATACCGAAACATATTATATGGAAGCTGCAGTAACTCCACCAGTAGAATTAATATTAAAAAAAATAGTCACATGGAAAGCAAAGTCACTCAGATCCTGAAAAGTTTTATGGCTTTACACTTCTACAGACGCAGAATGGCAACAACATCTTACGAAACATCTTGCCTTCTCGACTTGAAGTGAACGCTTTCCTGGTGCCGGTGCCAAAAGCCTTTGCAATCTGAGTCAGAAAGATGAAAAAACTGACGGAAAAATGTTTGGGGTTGAAATAGCAAGCGAGTCTCTATAGCCTCAAAGAATGCAACGAGAGTTCTATGTAAAAGATGAAACCATAACGGTGCAACTACACGAAATTTTCAAAAGTGGAATTCATTTAGTTTGAAGTTCGGCGGTGAAATTGCACTTTTTACGGCTGGAGTCAATTTGCGAGTCTCGGAGTGTCCCTCCCTGGCGTCCTATAAAGCCTCCTCTGACGGCTTTCTTGTCACCGAGTGTCTCCGTACGTATAAAGAATGGCGCGCTAAAATCAAGCAAAAAAATAACATCCTTTTAAAGCTGAGAAATGTAAGACAGAAAGCAAGGCGTTCTTCCTGGTGCATCCTTCAGAAATGAAAAATGGCTTCGAACAGCCAGCAGAAACGTCTGGCAACCGCGGCCTCACTGAGGAGAGAATCTTTTTAAATAGATTGCGTTGGAAACTCGCCCGATTGAGCAGAACAGTAATCGGGAAAAAGTTCAACCAATTATTGAAAATGACGTGTTGCATACTTCAACTTCAGGGACGTGTTGGCTCAGGGGAAATGACGTGTTGCATCATTCAAAGACGTGTTAGCTCGGGGGAAATGTGTTGCATACGTCAAAGACGTGTTTTCTCGGGGGAAATGACGTGTTGCATATTTCAAAGACGCGTTGGCTCGGGGGAAATGACGTGTTGCATACTTCAGGGACGTGTTGGCTCGGGGGAAATGACGTGTTGCATACTTCAAAGACGTGTTGGCTCGGGGGAAATGACGTATTGCATACTTCAAAGACGTGTTGGCTCGGGGGAAATGACGTGTTGCATACTTCAGGGACGTGTTGCCTCTGGAGAAATGACGTGTTACATACTTCAGGGACGTGTTGGCTCGGGGGAAATGACGTGTTGCATACTTCAGGGACGTGTTGGCTTGGGGGAAATGACGTGTTAGTTTAGTAACGTCTCAGTTCAGGGAAAAATGGTGTATTCATTCAGAGAAAATTGAAGTGTTAGTTCAGGGGGAAAAAGGAAACTTGAAACCAGTTCGAAAGGCCGTATATATCGAGTATATGAAACATGCATTTGCATGCCTGCAATTGAGAAAAAAGTATATATATCTTGAATCTTACCCATATAGAACTTTTACTCTGATGAATTACTGGATATGCTTACAAAAACCATATTAACATTTTTAACACTCACGATATATGAAGCCCATCTTGTGTTCCTGTTTTACGGCTTGAATGAGTGGAAATCCAGATCTGGATAATTCATTTCTGAAATGTGTAAAGTCTTATCAATTCCGCTGCTGAAATCACATTCTTGATTCTAAAGTATTAGTCATAGGATTTTTTAGGATTGATTAACATGTACATACAGCACTAACAAACATTTTGCTTCATGGTGAGAAAATATGCAAAATATTTCCACTGAGTGCTAATAATAGCCGTCTATCAAACTGGAGATAAGATTTGTCTATTAGAAGTTCTTATAAATCACGTATACGAAGGTAAGATTTTACGTCAAATTTGAGAGGAGAAACTATGGTCCCAGTAAGCAGTCAGCAAGGAATGCGATTTAAAAGCGTACCCGTTGCCCTAAGTCCCCTGGGTCAGACAGTCAAGGAAGCAAGCCCTGCATCAATTGATTGATTAGTGCTGATCAATGCATGACTTGGAAACCGTTGATTGGATCTGGGCTGCAGGAATATAACCTGGAATTTACACATTTCCATTGTTATATCGAAGCCGTAGCCATGCCTGCCACATACAAGTGTTACGTCAGTTATTTATACTACACGTCATACTTCAACCTCATACAAGTGCTACGTCAGTTATTAGTACTACACGTCATACTTCAACCTCATACAAGTGCTACGTCAGTTATTCGTACTACTCGTCATACTTCTACCTCATACTAGTGCTACGTCAGTTATTCGTACTACACGTTAACCTTCTACCTCATACTAGTGCTTCATCAGGTGTTTGTACCACACCTCATAATACTACCTCAAGCAAGTGCTACGTCAGTTATTTGTACTACACGTCATACTTCTACCTCATACTAGTGCTACGTCAGTTATTTGTACTATACGTCATACTTGTACCTCATACTAGTGCTTCATTAGGAGTTTGTATTACAGCTCATACTGCTACCTCATACAAGTACAGTATCAGTTATTCGTACGCAACTCGTACCGCACGAAATAATGCATCGTCGCACGAATTAACGCTCGTAATGCATGTGTGCATTCTCTTACAGCCTGCTTTAAAGCGAGGAATTTGTCGTCCTCAATTAGTAGTGTTCCTTGGAAGTCATTTTCAAATTAGAGTTACAGAGGAGTTCAGTTCATCGGAGAATTTTGCCTGAGCGACGTATTTTACGAGCGAAGTGCTAGAGTGATGCCTTACATGAGGCATTACCTTAATCGAATTTCAGTGAGGGCATGAAAATTTTTTAATCTTTGGGCCCCCAAAACTTTCTTGGGGGGTAGGGGGGAAGGGGGCTGTGCCCTTCATGCGGATGAAGCCTCGTAACTCCAGAGCCTGCGCTTTGAACCTTCGAGTTGCGTTCCCGATTTCTCTAACCTGAAGTCATTTCCATCTATCGTATGTCATGCTTTTACAGCAGCGTTAATAGTCTCTGGAAGCTCTCTAATAACTGTAAATTGTCAATTTTAATTGTGAATGTGAATGTTAACACGTTGACTCCGAAGTGGGTCATACGTATATGGCACAAGCGATTATCTAAACTAATCTAATGTAACCAAAACACGATCATGTATAGCTATAAATTTTCGAGTTTTCTTCAAATTTGTGTTCATCAATCGAATAAGCTAGTTCTGATTAGAAAGAAAATTAGTACAGTAACCAAATTTGTGAAACCAAAATCCTTCATTTTTAAATTAACAGTAGAGATATTTGTCGGCATGTAATTTTACCTGTGTGGAGAACCGGAGTCAACGTGTTAACAGTACCCTGCACCATCCTCTCAGTGCTTCGTTGCCGTAATTTTCATTCCAACAAATTCGTCCTAACGCATTTCCACGAGCCGCCTCTCATCGTCCGCTGGCGCGTAAATCATTTCACGCCTGCCAGCCTCACCCCTGTCCCTGGCGGTCTACTCAGCATCAGCTCGTGAACGCGTGAAATTTTCGACATCTCTACCCTCGATGTGCGTGAGAAGAAATGATCTTCCTGCCTAACGCACTGCCGATTTCCCCCAAACCAATGGCTTGAATATCTGCTCAATGGAACACTATCTTGTAATATTGCGCAGGTTCTTATCAAGATCTATCTGCTGTCTTTTAATAGAGTGGGCGTTAGAGGTCTACCGCCGACGTTCCATAAATTTGTAAAAACTAATTTAGTGATGCCAGAACACTGAGTATATGGCAGCTCCGAACTTTAAGTGTCGTTCTACGAAGAAGTGGCATTCCCAACAGGGCCAGAGATACGGGAGAATAACGTACAAGCGTTGTTGCTAAATTAAATCTTAAACCTCAATCTTAAATGTAATTCAGATGTACGTAGGAAAACTGTACTGTTTCTTCGTTAAAGAAAAACGGTACTTTTCGGTAACAAAAAGCAAAATTGCGTATTGTGAAACTCTTCCAGTATCAAAATGAAAATTTATGACACATTTAGGTTTTAGGTAGGTTCGTACAGATTGAGCTAGATTTTAGACAACCAAAGTTGAACACATTTCTAGATAGATCATTCTGCACTTGTCGATGATTTCAAAAAGCACTCGATTGGTGTTGCCCCTCAAGCATATCTGCTGTTTCTGATCCGAGATTGTTTTCACTCTACTTATAAATATCGTTTGAGTTCATTAAGATTTATCTCAATGTTAAATCAAATTTCCCCTGCCCGAATGCTATTGAAAGTTGAGACGATTTTGTTTTTGTGATGCTTTGATTACAGACATATCATACTCAAAGCTCTAGCAATCTAAGACTCCAAATGTTGAGCTCGGATCTAAAATCTGAATAACCGTTTAAAATCACAGCAAAGCAATCACCATGTCAGCGGAGGGCGTTCGTGAGTGCGGACTTTCCTCGTAACTTTCCTCGTCCAGATTTCCAGTGTATAGATTTACCGGCGTCGATTTTCGTGAACCTCGGAAGCGAAAAAAATTCAGCCTGTGAAGTAGTTGCTGATTGAGCGAGTTCCGAGCTGGCATCATTTCTCCGACCCTCAAATGTGCAGTCCAAGTTCCCAGACAAGAAACAGCCGTGTTTTTGAGCTCAAGTTCACGCTGTAAAAAACACACCAACAAATCGCTTCCGAAGTTGTTATTTCACTCTAGAGGACGCGCTTCCAAACTCTTCTCTCGAAGCAACGCATCGTTGGAGACGTTCCTGCACGATAGGATTCGAGCTGCAGTTTGAAGAATTTGCTGGAGAAGCTTGGCAGAGAGCTTGTTTCAGTCACGAAACCTAGAATTGATTGCAACCATGCAGCGGAATTTCTTTTATTGAAAACAAATGTAGACAATGACGTGCCGCGCTGATTGTGAATGAAAAATGCTTATAACCTTTCTTCGTGAAATGAAAGCTCGGAGTTTGCGCCGCTTGGAGTTTTCTCGATCATTAACTTTCAGATTAACTTTGAATATCGCACAGAGGAATATAAACACGTCCTGATTATGCCTAAGCTGCACGCTTCCACTTTGAAAACAAATGCGAAATTCTGACGGGATAAACAAGTTACGATAGAGAGCGAGGTATTACACAACGCGGGAAATTAATTTGGCTAGTGAATAATCAAGACTTGAAGGAAAAAGATGGAAGTCAGAAAATGAACAAATTTTTTCTTTAATAGAGTCTCATCAGTAATAGAAATTATAAACTGTTCTAGGTTCTAAAATTTCGTAATATGTTTCACATCACTTCGTCGCAAAAGTTGAGAAAGTTTTTAATGGTTTCATGAATAAATTAACTGCAGTGTATATAGAAAATGTGTATCCTGAGTTTCTTCTTGGCTTGTTTAATAACTCTAATCCATGTAATGATCAAATTTATTCATAATTTTTTACTTTACATGCGCCTAATTATATTAGTTTTCAGTTTTAGCTATCGTAAATACACAGNTAATGAACGTGAAAATCCTCCCCTAAAGGTCGGGAATGATATTCATTATTGTTAGTCGTACATAGTTCTTTTATTGCCGGCTCAAAAACCTATTTAAAAACTGCTAACCCCACAATTTTCAGTCAATTAAAGCATTCTCTTCACCTGTCCCGATTTCAAGATTTTGTTTTGGCAAATCTTTCCGGTAAATTTTCTCCTTGTTTTAGTACACAAATTCCTCCATTTTGTCCAGTATTACTTCGTTGCTCCAGCGTTTGGTTTTCATCATATTTTTTCGAATGAAATAATCTAAATCATTGTTTAGCTGTTCATAGTAGTTATCAAAAATGTTAATCAAATAGCATCAAGTCTCATATAGGAACATGACGAGGAGACTCCTTCAACAGATACGTTAAACTTAAAGAGAAATGTACCTACTAACTTTTTCAGCGGTTTCTTATGTGTTTCAAAAGTACCCAAAGTATCACCGACACCATTAGAATATTCTGTAATTTGTGACTCTTTTTACGAACACAAGACTAGAGGAATTCAATATGGACGACAAGCCATGTGACATGTTAGCCTCATACAATGGAAGGATTGCCAAACAAATGCAGAATGATAATTATCATTCTGCATTATCAAGGCAATTATCATTCTGCAGAATGATAATTATCATTCTACAGGGTACAGGGTTATCCTTCACTCAATGAAACAATGATCCAGTACGAGTTATTCTCTCCCACCGGGACCTCAATAAGAACTGAGGTTGCATGTTACCCCGAATTACCCCGAGCCATATCTTCCACCGGGACCACAATGAGAACTGAGGTTTCATGTTACCCCAAATTACCCCGAGCCATATTGCCCCGAACCGTATTACCCCGAACCATATTACCCCGAGCCATATTACCCCGA